>CAXAQZ010000017.1:0-33955 GCA_963971145.1 Sussaba pulchella
ATAGAGATAGAGATAGAGATAGAGATAGAGATAGAGATAGAGATAGAGATAGAGATAGAGATAGAGATAGAGATAGAGATAGAGATAGAGATAGAGATAGAGATAGAGATAGAGATAGAGATAGAGATAGAGATAGAGATAGAGATAGAGATAGAGATAGAGATAGAGATAGAGATAGAGATAGAGATAGAGATAGAGATAGAGATAGAGATAGAGATAGAGATAGAGATAGAGATAGAGATAGAGATAGAGATAGAGATAGAGATAGAGATAGAGATAGAGATAGAGATAGAGATAGAGATAGAGATAGAGATAGAGATAGAGATAGAGATAGAGATAGAGATAGAGATAGAGATAGAGATAGAGATAGAGATAGAGATAGAGATAGAGATAGAGATAGAGATAGAGATAGAGATAGAGATAGAGATAGAGATAGAGATAGAGATAGAGATAGAGATAGAGATAGAGATAGAGATAGAGATAGAGATAGAGATAGAGATAGAGATAGAGATAGAGATAGAGATAGAGATAGAGATAGAGATAGAGATAGAGATAGAGATAGAGATAGAGATAGAGATAGAGATAGAGATAGAGATAGAGATAGAGATAGAGATAGAGATAGAGATAGAGATAGAGATAGAGATAGAGATAGAGATAGAGATAGAGATAGAGATAGAGATAGAGATAGAGATAGAGATAGAGATAGAGATAGAGATAGAGATAGAGATAGAGATAGAGATAGAGATAGAGATAGAGATAGAGATAGAGATAGAGATAGAGATAGAGATAGAGATAGAGATAGAGATAGAGATAGAGATAGAGATAGAGATAGAGATAGAGATAGAGATAGAGATAGAGATAGAGATAGAGATAGAGATAGAGATAGAGATAGAGATAGAGATAGAGATAGAGATAGAGATAGAGATAGAGATAGAGATAGAGATAGAGATAGAGATAGAGATAGAGATAGAGATAGAGATAGAGATAGAGATAGAGATAGAGATAGAGATAGAGATAGAGATAGAGATAGAGATAGAGATAGAGATAGAGATAGAGATAGAGATAGAGATAGAGATAGAGATAGAGATAGAGATAGAGATAGAGATAGAGATAGAGATAGAGATAGAGATAGAGATAGAGATAGAGATAGAGATAGAGATAGAGATAGAGATAGAGATAGAGATAGAGATAGAGATAGAGATAGAGATAGAGATAGAGATAGAGATAGAGATAGAGATAGAGATAGAGATAGAGATAGAGATAGAGATAGAGATAGAGATAGAGATAGAGATAGAGATAGAGATAGAGATAGAGATAGAGATAGAGATAGAGATAGAGATAGAGATAGAGATAGAGATAGAGATAGAGATAGAGATAGAGATAGAGATAGAGATAGAGATAGAGATAGAGATAGAGATAGAGATAGAGATAGAGATAGAGATAGAGATAGAGATAGAGATAGAGATAGAGATAGAGATAGAGATAGAGATAGAGATAGAGATAGAGATAGAGATAGAGATAGAGATAGAGATAGAGATAGAGATAGAGATAGAGATAGAGATAGAGATAGAGATAGAGATAGAGATAGAGATAGAGATAGAGATAGAGATAGAGATAGAGATAGAGATAGAGATAGAGATAGAGATAGAGATAGAGATAGAGATAGAGATAGAGATAGAGATAGAGATAGAGATAGAGATAGAGATAGAGATAGAGATAGAGATAGAGATAGAGATAGAGATAGAGATAGAGATAGAGATAGAGATAGAGATAGAGATAGAGATAGAGATAGAGATAGAGATAGAGATAGAGATAGAGATAGAGATAGAGATAGAGATAGAGATAGAGATAGAGATAGAGATAGAGATAGAGATAGAGATAGAGATAGAGATAGAGATAGAGATAGAGATAGAGATAGAGATAGAGATAGAGATAGAGATAGAGATAGAGATAGAGATAGAGATAGAGATAGAGATAGAGATAGAGATAGAGATAGAGATAGAGATAGAGATAGAGATAGAGATAGAGATAGAGATAGAGATAGAGATAGAGATAGAGATAGAGATAGAGATAGAGATAGAGATAGAGATAGCAGATAGAGATAGAGATAGAGATAGAGATAGAGATAGAGATAGAGATAGAGATAGAGATAGAGATAGAGATAGAGATAGAGATAGAGATAGAGATAGAGATAGAGATAGAGATAGAGATAGAGATAGAGATAGAGATAGAGATAGAGATAGAGATAGAGATAGAGATAGAGATAGAGATAGAGATAGAGATAGAGATAGACATAGAGATAGAATAGAGATAGAGATAGAGATAGAGATAGAGATAGAGATAGAGATAGAGATAGAGATAGAGATAGAGATAGAGATAGAGATAGAGATAGAGATAGAGATAGAGATAGAGATAGAGATAGAGATAGAGATAGAGATAGAGATAGAGATAGAGATAGAGATAGAGATAGAGATAGAGATAGAGATAGAGATAGAGATAGAGATAGAGATAGAGATAGAGATAGAGATAGAGATAGAGATAGAGATAGAGATAGAGATAGAGATAGAGATAGAGATAGAGATAGAGATAGAGATAGAGATAGAGATAGAGATAGAGATAGAGATAGAGATAGAGATAGAGATAGAGATAGAGATAGAGATAGAGATAGAGATAGAGATAGAGATAGAGATAGAGATAGAGATAGAGATAGAGATAGAGATAGAGATAGAGATAGAGATAGAGATAGAGATAGAGATAGAGATAGAGATAGAGATAGAGATAGAGATAGAGATAGAGATAGAGATAGAGATAGAGATAGAGATAGAGATAGAGATAGAGATAGAGATAGAGATAGAGATAGAGATAGAGATAGAGATAGAGATAGAGATAGAGATAGAGATAGAGATAGAGATAGAGATAGAGATAGAGATAGAGATAGAGATAGAGATAGAGATAGAGATAGAGATAGAGATAGAGATAGAGATAGAGATAGAGATAGAGATAGAGATAGAGATAGAGATAGAGATAGAGATAGAGATAGAGATAGAGATAGAGATAGAGATAGAGATAGAGATAGAGATAGAGATAGAGATAGAGATAGAGATAGAGATAGAGATAGAGATAGAGATAGAGATAGAGATAGAGATAGAGATAGAGATAGAGATAGAGATAGAGATAGAGATAGAGATAGAGATAGAGATAGAGATAGAGATAGAGATAGAGATAGAGATAGAGATAGAGATAGAGATAGAGATAGAGATAGAGATAGAGATAGAGATAGAGATAGAGATAGAGATAGAGATAGAGATAGAGATAGAGATAGAGATAGAGATAGAGATAGAGATAGAGATAGAGATAGAGATAGAGATAGAGATAGAGATAGAGATAGAGATAGAGATAGAGATAGAGATAGAGATAGAGATAGAGATAGAGATAGAGATAGAGATAGAGATAGAGATAGAGATAGAGATAGAGATAGAGATAGAGATAGAGATAGAGATAGAGATAGAGATAGAGATAGAGATAGAGATAGAGATAGAGATAGAGATAGAGATAGAGATAGAGATAGAGATAGAGATAGAGATAGAGATAGAGATAGAGATAGAGATAGAGATAGAGATAGAGATAGAGATAGAGATAGAGATAGAGATAGAGATAGAGATAGAGATAGAGATAGAGATAGAGATAGAGATAGAGATAGAGATAGAGATAGAGATAGAGATAGAGATAGAGATAGAGATAGAGATAGAGATAGAGATAGAGATAGAGATAGAGATAGAGATAGAGATAGAGATAGAGATAGAGATAGAGATAGAGATAGAGATAGAGATAGAGATAGAGATAGAGATAGAGATAGAGATAGAGATAGAGATAGAGATAGAGATAGAGATAGAGATAGAGATAGAGATAGAGATAGAGATAGAGATAGAGATAGAGATAGAGATAGAGATAGAGATAGAGATAGAGATAGAGATAGAGATAGAGATAGAGATAGAGATAGAGATAGAGATAGAGATAGAGATAGAGATAGAGATAGAGATAGAGATAGAGATAGAGATAGAGATAGAGATAGAGATAGAGATAGAGATAGAGATAGAGATAGAGATAGAGATAGAGATAGAGATAGAGATAGAGATAGAGATAGAGATAGAGATAGAGATAGAGATAGAGATAGAGATAGAGATAGAGATAGAGATAGAGATAGAGATAGAGATAGAGATAGAGATAGAGATAGAGATAGAGATAGAGATAGAGATAGAGATAGAGATAGAGATAGAGATAGAGATAGAGATAGAGATAGAGATAGAGATAGAGATAGAGATAGAGATAGAGATAGAGATAGAGATAGAGATAGAGATAGAGATAGAGATAGAGATAGAGATAGAGATAGAGATAGAGATAGAGATAGAGATAGAGATAGAGATAGAGATAGAGATAGAGATAGAGATAGAGATAGAGATAGAGATAGAGATAGAGATAGAGATAGAGATAGAGATAGAGATAGAGATAGAGATAGAGATAGAGATAGAGATAGAGATAGAGATAGAGATAGAGATAGAGATAGAGATAGAGATAGAGATAGAGATAGAGATAGAGATAGAGATAGAGATAGAGATAGAGATAGAGATAGAGATAGAGATAGAGATAGAGATAGAGATAGAGATAGAGATAGAGATAGAGATAGAGATAGAGATAGAGATAGAGATAGAGATAGAGATAGAGATAGAGATAGAGATAGAGATAGAGATAGAGATAGAGATAGAGATAGAGATAGAGATAGAGATAGAGATAGAGATAGAGATAGAGATAGAGATAGAGATAGAGATAGAGATAGAGATAGAGATAGAGATAGAGATAGAGATAGAGATAGAGATAGAGATAGAGATAGAGATAGAGATAGAGATAGAGATAGAGATAGAGATAGAGATAGAGATAGAGATAGAGATAGAGATAGAGATAGAGATAGAGATAGAGATAGAGATAGAGATAGAGATAGAGATAGAGATAGAGATAGAGATAGAGATAGAGATAGAGATAGAGATAGAGATAGAGATAGAGATAGAGATAGAGATAGAGATAGAGATAGAGATAGAGATAGAGATAGAGATAGAGATAGAGATAGAGATAGAGATAGAGATAGAGATAGAGATAGAGATAGAGATAGAGATAGAGATAGAGATAGAGATAGAGATAGAGATAGAGATAGAGATAGAGATAGAGATAGAGATAGAGATAGAGATAGAGATAGAGATAGAGATAGAGATAGAGATAGAGATAGAGATAGAGATAGAGATAGAGATAGAGATAGAGATAGAGATAGAGATAGAGATAGAGATAGAGATAGAGATAGAGATAGAGATAGAGATAGAGATAGAGATAGAGATAGAGATAGAGATAGAGATAGAGATAGAGATAGAGATAGAGATAGAGATAGAGATAGAGATAGAGATAGAGATAGAGATAGAGATAGAGATAGAGATAGAGATAGAGATAGAGATAGAGATAGAGATAGAGATAGAGATAGAGATAGAGATAGAGATAGAGATAGAGATAGAGATAGAGATAGAGATAGAGATAGAGATAGAGATAGAGATAGAGATAGAGATAGAGATAGAGATAGAGATAGAGATAGAGATAGAGATAGAGATAGAGATAGAGATAGAGATAGAGATAGAGATAGAGATAGAGATAGAGATAGAGATAGAGATAGAGATAGAGATAGAGATAGAGATAGAGATAGAGATAGAGATAGAGATAGAGATAGAGATAGAGATAGAGATAGAGATAGAGATAGAGATAGAGATAGAGATAGAGATAGAGATAGAGATAGAGATAGAGATAGAGATAGAGATAGAGATAGAGATAGAGATAGAGATAGAGATAGAGATAGAGATAGAGATAGAGATAGAGATAGAGATAGAGATAGAGATAGAGATAGAGATAGAGATAGAGATAGAGATAGAGATAGAGATAGAGATAGAGATAGAGATAGAGATAGAGATAGAGATAGAGATAGAGATAGAGATAGAGATAGAGATAGAGATAGAGATAGAGATAGAGATAGAGATAGAGATAGAGATAGAGATAGAGATAGAGATAGAGATAGAGATAGAGATAGAGATAGAGATAGAGATAGAGATAGAGATAGAGATAGAGATAGAGATAGAGATAGAGATAGAGATAGAGATAGAGATAGAGATAGAGATAGAGATAGAGATAGAGATAGAGATAGAGATAGAGATAGAGATAGAGATAGAGATAGAGATAGAGATAGAGATAGAGATAGAGATAGAGATAGAGATAGAGATAGAGATAGAGATAGAGATAGAGATAGAGATAGAGATAGAGATAGAGATAGAGATAGAGATAGAGATAGAGATAGAGATAGAGATAGAGATAGAGATAGAGATAGAGATAGAGATAGAGATAGAGATAGAGATAGAGATAGAGATAGAGATAGAGATAGAGATAGAGATAGAGATAGAGATAGAGATAGAGATAGAGATAGAGATAGAGATAGAGATAGAGATAGAGATAGAGATAGAGATAGAGATAGAGATAGAGATAGAGATAGAGATAGAGATAGAGATAGAGATAGAGATAGAGATAGAGATAGAGATAGAGATAGAGATAGAGATAGAGATAGAGATAGAGATAGAGATAGAGATAGAGATAGAGATAGAGATAGAGATAGAGATAGAGATAGAGATAGAGATAGAGATAGAGATAGAGATAGAGATAGAGATAGAGATAGAGATAGAGATAGAGATAGAGATAGAGATAGAGATAGAGATAGAGATAGAGATAGAGATAGAGATAGAGATAGAGATAGAGATAGAGATAGAGATAGAGATAGAGATAGAGATAGAGATAGAGATAGAGATAGAGATAGAGATAGAGATAGAGATAGAGATAGAGATAGAGATAGAGATAGAGATAGAGATAGAGATAGAGATAGAGATAGAGATAGAGATAGAGATAGAGATAGAGATAGAGATAGAGATAGAGATAGAGATAGAGATAGAGATAGAGATAGAGATAGAGATAGAGATAGAGATAGAGATAGAGATAGAGATAGAGATAGAGATAGAGATAGAGATAGAGATAGAGATAGAGATAGAGATAGAGATAGAGATAGAGATAGAGATAGAGATAGAGATAGAGATAGAGATAGAGATAGAGATAGAGATAGATATAGAGATAGAGATAGAGATAGAGATAGAGATAGAGATAGAGATAGAGATAGAGATAGAGATAGAGATAGAGATAGAGATAGAGATAGAGATAGAGATAGAGATAGAGATAGAGATAGAGATAGAGATAGAGATAGAGATAGAGATAGAGATAGAGATAGAGATAGAGATAGAGATAGAGATAGAGATAGAGATAGAGATAGAGATAGAGATAGAGATAGAGATAGAGATAGAGATAGAGATAGAGATAGAGATAGAGATAGAGATAGAGATAGAGATAGAGATAGAGATAGAGATAGAGATAGAGATAGAGATAGAGATAGAGATAGAGATAGAGATAGAGATAGAGATAGAGATAGAGATAGAGATAGAGATAGAGATAGAGATAGAGATAGAGATAGAGATAGAGATAGAGATAGAGATAGAGATAGAGATAGAGATAGAGATAGAGATAGAGATAGAGATAGAGATAGAGATAGAGATAGAGATAGAGATAGAGATAGAGATAGAGATAGAGATAGAGATAGAGATAGAGATAGAGATAGAGATAGAGATAGAGATAGAGATAGAGATAGAGATAGAGATAGAGATAGAGATAGAGATAGAGATAGAGATAGAGATAGAGATAGAGATAGAGATAGAGATAGAGATAGAGATAGAGATAGAGATAGAGATAGAGATAGAGATAGAGATAGAGATAGAGATAGAGATAGAGATAGAGATAGAGATAGAGATAGAGATAGAGATAGAGATAGAGATAGAGATAGAGATAGAGATAGAGATAGAGATAGAGATAGAGATAGAGATAGAGATAGAGATAGAGATAGAGATAGAGATAGAGATAGAGATAGAGATAGAGATAGAGATAGAGATAGAGATAGAGATAGAGATAGAGATAGAGATAGAGATAGAGATAGAGATAGAGATAGAGATAGAGATAGAGATAGAGATAGAGATAGAGATAGAGATAGAGATAGAGATAGAGATAGAGATAGAGATAGAGATAGAGATAGAGATAGAGATAGAGATAGAGATAGAGATAGAGATAGAGATAGAGATAGAGATAGAGATAGAGATAGAGATAGAGATAGAGATAGAGATAGAGATAGAGATAGAGATAGAGATAGAGATAGAGATAGAGATAGAGATAGAGATAGAGATAGAGATAGAGATAGAGATAGAGATAGAGATAGAGATAGAGATAGAGATAGAGATAGAGATAGAGATAGAGATAGAGATAGAGATAGAGATAGAGATAGAGATAGAGATAGAGATAGAGATAGAGATAGAGATAGAGATAGAGATAGAGATAGAGATAGAGATAGAGATAGAGATAGAGATAGAGATAGAGATAGAGATAGAGATAGAGATAGAGATAGAGATAGAGATAGAGATAGAGATAGAGATAGAGATAGAGATAGAGATAGAGATAGAGATAGAGATAGAGATAGAGATAGAGATAGAGATAGAGATAGAGATAGAGATAGAGATAGAGATAGAGATAGAGATAGAGATAGAGATAGAGATAGAGATAGAGATAGAGATAGAGATAGAGATAGAGATAGAGATAGAGATAGAGATAGAGATAGAGATAGAGATAGAGATAGAGATAGAGATAGAGATAGAGATAGAGATAGAGATAGAGATAGAGATAGAGATAGAGATAGAGATAGAGATAGAGATAGAGATAGAGATAGAGATAGAGATAGAGATAGAGATAGAGATAGAGATAGAGATAGAGATAGAGATAGAGATAGAGATAGAGATAGAGATAGAGATAGAGATAGAGATAGAGATAGAGATAGAGATAGAGATAGAGATAGAGATAGAGATAGAGATAGAGATAGAGATAGAGATAGAGATAGAGATAGAGATAGAGATAGAGATAGAGATAGAGATAGAGATAGAGATAGAGATAGAGATAGAGATAGAGATAGAGATAGAGATAGAGATAGAGATAGAGATAGAGATAGAGATAGAGATAGAGATAGAGATAGAGATAGAGATAGAGATAGAGATAGAGATAGAGATAGAGATAGAGATAGAGATAGAGATAGAGATAGAGATAGAGATAGAGATAGAGATAGAGATAGAGATAGAGATAGAGATAGAGATAGAGATAGAGATAGAGATAGAGATAGAGATAGAGATAGAGATAGAGATAGAGATAGAGATAGAGATAGAGATAGAGATAGAGATAGAGATAGAGATAGAGATAGAGATAGAGATAGAGATAGAGATAGAGATAGAGATAGAGATAGAGATAGAGATAGAGATAGAGATAGAGATAGAGATAGAGATAGAGATAGAGATAGAGATAGAGATAGAGATAGAGATAGAGATAGAGATAGAGATAGAGATAGAGATAGAGATAGAGATAGAGATAGAGATAGAGATAGAGATAGAGATAGAGATAGAGATAGAGATAGAGATAGAGATAGAGATAGAGATAGAGATAGAGATAGAGATAGAGATAGAGATAGAGATAGAGATAGAGATAGAGATAGAGATAGAGATAGAGATAGAGATAGAGATAGAGATAGAGATAGAGATAGAGATAGAGATAGAGATAGAGATAGAGATAGAGATAGAGATAGAGATAGAGATAGAGATAGAGATAGAGATAGAGATAGAGATAGAGATAGAGATAGAGATAGAGATAGAGATAGAGATAGAGATAGAGATAGAGATAGAGATAGAGATAGAGATAGAGATAGAGATAGAGATAGAGATAGAGATAGAGATAGAGATAGAGATAGAGATAGAGATAGAGATAGAGATAGAGATAGAGATAGAGATAGAGATAGAGATAGAGATAGAGATAGAGATAGAGATAGAGATAGAGATAGAGATAGAGATAGAGATAGAGATAGAGATAGAGATAGAGATAGAGATAGAGATAGAGATAGAGATAGAGATAGAGATAGAGATAGAGATAGAGATAGAGATAGAGATAGAGATAGAGATAGAGATAGAGATAGAGATAGAGATAGAGATAGAGATAGAGATAGAGATAGAGATAGAGATAGAGATAGAGATAGAGATAGAGATAGAGATAGAGATAGAGATAGAGATAGAGATAGAGATAGAGATAGAGATAGAGATAGAGATAGAGATAGAGATAGAGATAGAGATAGAGATAGAGATAGAGATAGAGATAGAGATAGAGATAGAGATAGAGATAGAGATAGAGATAGAGATAGAGATAGAGATAGAGATAGAGATAGAGATAGAGATAGAGATAGAGATAGAGATAGAGATAGAGATAGAGATAGAGATAGAGATAGAGATAGAGATAGAGATAGAGATAGAGATAGAGATAGAGATAGAGATAGAGATAGAGATAGAGATAGAGATAGAGATAGAGATAGAGATAGAGATAGAGATAGAGATAGAGATAGAGATAGAGATAGAGATAGAGATAGAGATAGAGATAGAGATAGAGATAGAGATAGAGATAGAGATAGAGATAGAGATAGAGATAGAGATAGAGATAGAGATAGAGATAGAGATAGAGATAGAGATAGAGATAGAGATAGAGATAGAGATAGAGATAGAGATAGAGATAGAGATAGAGATAGAGATAGAGATAGAGATAGAGATAGAGATAGAGATAGAGATAGAGATAGAGATAGAGATAGAGATAGAGATAGAGATAGAGATAGAGATAGAGATAGAGATAGAGATAGAGATAGAGATAGAGATAGAGATAGAGATAGAGATAGAGATAGAGATAGAGATAGAGATAGAGATAGAGATAGAGATAGAGATAGAGATAGAGATAGAGATAGAGATAGAGATAGAGATAGAGATAGAGATAGAGATAGAGATAGAGATAGAGATAGAGATAGAGATAGAGATAGAGATAGAGATAGAGATAGAGATAGAGATAGAGATAGAGATAGAGATAGAGATAGAGATAGAGATAGAGATAGAGATAGAGATAGAGATAGAGATAGAGATAGAGATAGAGATAGAGATAGAGATAGAGATAGAGATAGAGATAGAGATAGAGATAGAGATAGAGATAGAGATAGAGATAGAGATAGAGATAGAGATAGAGATAGAGATAGAGATAGAGATAGAGATAGAGATAGAGATAGAGATAGAGATAGAGATAGAGATAGAGATAGAGATAGAGATAGAGATAGAGATAGAGATAGAGATAGAGATAGAGATAGAGATAGAGATAGAGATAGAGATAGAGATAGAGATAGAGATAGAGATAGAGATAGAGATAGAGATAGAGATAGAGATAGAGATAGAGATAGAGATAGAGATAGAGATAGAGATAGAGATAGAGATAGAGATAGAGATAGAGATAGAGATAGAGATAGAGATAGAGATAGAGATAGAGATAGAGATAGAGATAGAGATAGAGATAGAGATAGAGATAGAGATAGAGATAGAGATAGAGATAGAGATAGAGATAGAGATAGAGATAGAGATAGAGATAGAGATAGAGATAGAGATAGAGATAGAGATAGAGATAGAGATAGAGATAGAGATAGAGATAGAGATAGAGATAGAGATAGAGATAGAGATAGAGATAGAGATAGAGATAGAGATAGAGATAGAGATAGAGATAGAGATAGAGATAGAGATAGAGATAGAGATAGAGATAGAGATAGAGATAGAGATAGAGATAGAGATAGAGATAGAGATAGAGATAGAGATAGAGATAGAGATAGAGATAGAGATAGAGATAGAGATAGAGATAGAGATAGAGATAGAGATAGAGATAGAGATAGAGATAGAGATAGAGATAGAGATAGAGATAGAGATAGAGATAGAGATAGAGATAGAGATAGAGATAGAGATAGAGATAGAGATAGAGATAGAGATAGAGATAGAGATAGAGATAGAGATAGAGATAGAGATAGAGATAGAGATAGAGATAGAGATAGAGATAGAGATAGAGATAGAGATAGAGATAGAGATAGAGATAGAGATAGAGATAGAGATAGAGATAGAGATAGAGATAGAGATAGAGATAGAGATAGAGATAGAGATAGAGATAGAGATAGAGATAGAGATAGAGATAGAGATAGAGATAGAGATAGAGATAGAGATAGAGATAGAGATAGAGATAGAGATAGAGATAGAGATAGAGATAGAGATAGAGATAGAGATAGAGATAGAGATAGAGATAGAGATAGAGATAGAGATAGAGATAGAGATAGAGATAGAGATAGAGATAGAGATAGAGATAGAGATAGAGATAGAGATAGAGATAGAGATAGAGATAGAGATAGAGATAGAGATAGAGATAGAGATAGAGATAGAGATAGAGATAGAGATAGAGATAGAGATAGAGATAGAGATAGAGATAGAGATAGAGATAGAGATAGAGATAGAGATAGAGATAGAGATAGAGATAGAGATAGAGATAGAGATAGAGATAGAGATAGAGATAGAGATAGAGATAGAGATAGAGATAGAGATAGAGATAGAGATAGAGATAGAGATAGAGATAGAGATAGAGATAGAGATAGAGATAGAGATAGAGATAGAGATAGAGATAGAGATAGAGATAGAGATAGAGATAGAGATAGAGATAGAGATAGAGATAGAGATAGAGATAGAGATAGAGATAGAGATAGAGATAGAGATAGAGATAGAGATAGAGATAGAGATAGAGATAGAGATAGAGATAGAGATAGAGATAGAGATAGAGATAGAGATAGAGATAGAGATAGAGATAGAGATAGAGATAGAGATAGAGATAGAGATAGAGATAGAGATAGAGATAGAGATAGAGATAGAGATAGAGATAGAGATAGAGATAGAGATAGAGATAGAGATAGAGATAGAGATAGAGATAGAGATAGAGATAGAGATAGAGATAGAGATAGAGATAGAGATAGAGATAGAGATAGAGATAGAGATAGAGATAGAGATAGAGATAGAGATAGAGATAGAGATAGAGATAGAGATAGAGATAGAGATAGAGATAGAGATAGAGATAGAGATAGAGATAGAGATAGAGATAGAGATAGAGATAGAGATAGAGATAGAGATAGAGATAGAGATAGAGATAGAGATAGAGATAGAGATAGAGATAGAGATAGAGATAGAGATAGAGATAGAGATAGAGATAGAGATAGAGATAGAGATAGAGATAGAGATAGAGATAGAGATAGAGATAGAGATAGAGATAGAGATAGAGATAGAGATAGAGATAGAGATAGAGATAGAGATAGAGATAGAGATAGAGATAGAGATAGAGATAGAGATAGAGATAGAGATAGAGATAGAGATAGAGATAGAGATAGAGATAGAGATAGAGATAGAGATAGAGAGAGAGATAGAGATAGAGATAGAGATAGAGATAGAGATAGAGATAGAGATAGAGATAGAGATAGAGATAGAGATAGAGATAGAGATAGAGATAGAGATAGAGATAGAGATAGAGATAGAGATAGAGATAGAGATAGAGATAGAGATAGAGATAGAGATAGAGATAGAGATAGAGATAGAGATAGAGATAGAGATAGAGATAGAGATAGAGATAGAGATAGAGATAGAGATAGAGATAGAGATAGAGATAGAGATAGAGATAGAGATAGAGATAGAGATAGAGATAGAGATAGAGATAGAGATAGAGATAGAGATAGAGATAGAGATAGAGATAGAGATAGAGATAGAGATAGAGATAGAGATAGAGATAGAGATAGAGATAGAGATAGAGATAGAGATAGAGATAGAGATAGAGATAGAGATAGAGATAGAGATAGAGATAGAGATAGAGATAGAGATAGAGATAGAGATAGAGATAGAGATAGAGATAGAGATAGAGATAGAGATAGAGATAGAGATAGAGATAGAGATAGAGATAGAGATAGAGATAGAGATAGAGATAGAGATAGAGATAGAGATAGAGATAGAGATAGAGATAGAGATAGAGATAGAGATAGAGATAGAGATAGAGATAGAGATAGAGATAGAGATAGAGATAGAGATAGAGATAGAGATAGAGATAGAGATAGAGATAGAGATAGAGATAGAGATAGAGATAGAGATAGAGATAGAGATAGAGATAGAGATAGAGATAGAGATAGAGATAGAGATAGAGATAGAGATAGAGATAGAGATAGAGATAGAGATAGAGATAGAGATAGAGATAGAGATAGAGATAGAGATAGAGATAGAGATAGAGATAGAGATAGAGATAGAGATAGAGATAGAGATAGAGATAGAGATAGAGATAGAGATAGAGATAGAGATAGAGATAGAGATAGAGATAGAGATAGAGATAGAGATAGAGAAAGAGATAGAGATAGAGATAGAGATAGAGATAGAGATAAAGATAGAGATAGAGATAAAGATAAAGATAGAGATAGAGATAGAGATAGAGATAAAGATAGAGATAGAGATAGAGATAGAGATAGAGATAGAGATAGAGATAGAGATAGAGATAGAGATAGAGATAGAGATAGAGATAGAGATAGAGATAGAGATAGAGATAGAGATAGAGATAGAGATAGAGATAGAGATAGAGATAGAGATAGAGATAGAGATAGAGATAGAGATAGAGATAGAGATAGAGATAGAGATAGAGATAGAGATAGAGATAGAGATAGAGATAGAGATAGAGATAGAGATAGAGATAGAGATAGAGATAGAGATAGAGATAGAGATAGAGATAGAGATAGAGATAGAGATAGAGATAGAGATAGAGATAGAGATAGAGATAGAGATAGAGATAGAGATAGAGATAGAGATAGAGATAGAGATAGAGATAGAGATAGAGATAGAGATAGAGATAGAGATAGAGATAGAGATAGAGATAGAGATAGAGATAGAGATAGAGATAGAGATAGAGATAGAGATAGAGATAGAGATAGAGATAGAGATAGAGATAGAGATAGAGATAGACTCTCGGGAGAGGCCAAACTCCTAGAGAGCGCGTCCCCGGGTGGCGGATCGGGGCACGTCCTACCTGGCACCGCCAGCGGATAGGGGCGAAATGAAATAACCCCCGCGGACCAAAGAGGAGCAAGGGGAAGGTAACCCAGGCATCAAATCCAGGGGAAGGCAAACCCCTCCAACAAACCTAGGGGAAGGAACCCCGAAAATAAACCGACCATGGAAAGAACTTTGAAAGAAAATAACGTTACGGTGCAGAGATTCGGAAGCTCAGTACCGGCGTCTGACGGGGGTGTGAGCGCGGGCCCCGGGACGTCGTCATCAAATGACCGCAGCCTTCGTGCAAGAGTAGGGTCAGACACAAGCGTATCTGATCAGCAGATCGAATTACTCGACAGAAAGGAGATGGATGCACTCACCGAGATAGGTAAACGCATTTACATTATTGAAGGGGTAGTGAAGGAATCTAGGAATATCCATAAGCCGATCCGGGATGCCATTACGGAAGCGGTAGTCTTGTTCCAGCAGATGCAGGAGTACCGAAAAGAACTGGTGGAAATACGAAAGATCTACGAGCGACAGCATTCGCGTCGATCCGGCGGAGACCAGGATAACACTGACACACCGTCAGCGGATGAAAGGAGGCAGATCACGAAACATTTCCCCCAGGACGTCCGAATGAACAACCGGCCGGGAGCTAGCCCCAGGTTTGTCCCGAGGAAAACGGACTCTGAAAAGAAGAGAGCTGCATCTTCTTCCCCCCAGACTATAAAACCCGGGAAAAAGCGCAGGAACGGTAGCGAAGCCAAAAAAGACGGGGGAAGCCGCTATGAGGACCCTGGAAACGAAGAACGTCTACGCGAACCAACTGCAGAAGGATCGGACTGGGTACAAGTCGTACGGAGCAAAAGCGAGAAAAAAAGCACCAGGAAACTCTACCGGAATACTCGAGGAAGGCGATCAGAAGCGGTTGCGGTCAAGGTAAACGGTGGAGCCTCGTACGCAGACATTCTGCGGAAAATCAAGTCGGAAGTAGACCCAGAACGCTGCGGAGCTGAGATATCCGGGATCAGGAGAACTCGAGGGGGCGAAATCCTTGTCAGGGTGCAAACTGGGAGCGAAGGGATCGAGAAACTGCGGGATGCCGTTGCAGGCGTACTGGGTGAGCAGGGAACAGTACGCACGATGGGGCACAGCTGCAACGTGGAAATTCGGGACCTAGACGAAGTGACGAACGAGCAAGACATAATAGCGGCAATAATGGCGCAAACTGACTGTCCCAGCGAGGACACGATCAGGGTCAAAGCTTTGAGAAACGGGTTCGGGGGGACCCAAATCGCAGTGGTGATTGTGCCGACGAAAGTAGCGGAAACGCTCCTCGAAATAAGGAAGGTTAAAATCGGCTGGGTCCGCTGCCGGGTAAGGCTTAAGGCCGAGATTCAACGCTGCTTTCGCTGCCAGGGCTTCAGTCATGTAGCCATGGATTGCGAGGGGCCTGACCGGTCAAAAATGTGCCGGCTGTGCGGGCAGGAAAATCATTTCGCGAAAGACTGCAAGGGAGAAGCATTCTGCGCGATATGCAACGAAGAAGGCGAACAAGGAGGCGCAAAGCACATCCTCGGTAGTGGAAAGTGTCCTGCCTTCTTGAAGGCAATGAGAAAACAGAGAAATGGCTAGGTTTCTGCAAATCAACCTCGGCAGAGGCCGCGAGGCGCAAGATCTGCTCTGGCAAGTGGCAGCAGAAAAGAGCATCGATGTTCTTATTATCAGCGAACAATATTGTCAACCGGGCACGGGTACGTGGTTCCAAGATTCGACCGGGCGTGCAGCCATCGCAGTGCTGAACAGCGATATTAGGATCGGGGAAACCAGCAAGCCCGCAGAAAACTTCGTGTGGGCCGAAATCAACGGCACAAGAATCTATAGCTGCTACTTCTCTCCGAACTTAGACCTCGAAGTTTTTATACAGCAGCTGGATAATCTCGAAGAGAGTCTCAGGACAGCAACCGGCGAAGTGCTAATAGCTGGGGACTTCAACAGCAAATCCCCTGAATGGGGCTCCACAAGAATGGATAACCGAGGAGAGGCGCTGTCAGAGCTGATGGCGAGTCGAGACTTAGTTGTTTTGAACGAGGGAAATAAGTTCACTTTCCGCCGAGGCCACACGGGATCGGTCATCGACATTACGTTTGCGTCAGCCGGAGCAGCGACACGGATCAATGGATGGAAGGTGCTGGAGGAGGCCACGTTGAGCGACCACCAGTACCTGGAGTTTAACCTCAGCGGGAATCTGAGCCCGCACGGGCAATACGAAGGCAATACTACGGTAGAAGAAGGCGGATGGCTTCTACGACGACTTGACCCGCTCAAACTCACTGAAACGCTGCTGACGGCAAAACGAGAAGGACACCTGGATAGGCTTGCAGAAACGGGAAACGCGGATGCAATGGTAAATTACACAGTGAGCACTGTTACTGCAGCATGCGAGGCGGCCATGCCGAGACGGAGGAAACAACTAGGGAGGAGAAAATCAGTCTACTGGTGGAACTCAGAGATAAGCGAACTCAGGAAACTATGCATGGCAGCACGCAGAGCAGATCAACGGCGTAGAAGACGAAGAGAACCCGAGACTGACGAAATACTAAGAGCAGAATTCAAAGCAGCCAGAAAAAAACTGCGGCTCGCAATCAGAAACAGCAAAAAGAATAGCTGGATAGAGCTCTGTCGTTCAATAGAACAGGACCCATGGGGGCTTCCCTTCAGGATAGTGACGAAGAAGCTGAGACGTGGGCAGCAGATCCCTGGCTTGTCATGTCCGAAAAGAATGCTCGAGATAGTAGGCACGCTGTTCCCGAAGCACGAACGCAGACTGACGGATTCAGCATACGAAGAAAACCTCGCAGTAAAACCGTTCACTATCGAAGAGTTGCAAGAAGCAAAAAAACGCCTCCAGCCAGGCAAAGCTCCGGGACCCGACAACATCCCAAATGAAATAATAGGCGCAGTGACGGAAATATGGCCAGAGCTGCTGCTAGAGACCTACAACTCATGCCTCCGGGTAGGGGTGTTTCATGAGAAGTGGAAAAAACAGAAGCTAGTGCTTATACGAAAGGGAAACAAACCACTGGACGACCCTTCGTCCTACCGACCTATTTGTCTTCTGGACAATATGGGGAAGCTATTAGAGAGACTGCTGCTCCAGAGGCTCGAAAAACACATCGAGAACAACGGCGGTCTATCCGAAAGACAGTACGGCTTCAGGAAGGGCCGGTCAACGACGGACGCCATAGCGAAAGCGATTGACTGGGCGGCCAAAGTAAAGCAGGGAAACTGGAAGACGAAAAGCTACTGTGCCTTCGTAACATTGGACGTAAAAAATGCGTTTAATTCGGCGAATTGGGAGGTAATTATGAATGCTCTAGCGGAAAGGCAGACACCGAAGTACCTGGAACGGATGGTATCAAGCTATTTGAACAGAAGGACCCTTATATATACGACGGACAGCGGCCCAGTCGAGTACGAGGTGACGGCAGGGGTTCCACAAGGATCGGTTCTAGGACCTTTCCTGTGGAACGTTATGTACGACGGCCTCTTGAACCTGGAGCTCCCAGACGGCGCGACCACTATAGGCTTTGCAGACGACGTTGCTGTGGTGGTAACGGCTAGAACACCAGGCACCTTGGAAATAGTAGCGAACGAGAGTCTGCGGCGAGCTAGTAAATGGCTGAGGACAAACGGGTTGGAGCTGGCGGTTCATAAAACCGAGGCCGTACTTATAACGGACAAACGAATCTTCACGCCACCAAACTTGCACCTAGAAGGGCAAAATATTCCGTGGATCAAAGCTGTCAGGTACCTAGGAATACAAGTAGACAGTGGACTCCGATATGTGGAGCATGTCAAAAAAGCAGCCGAGAAGGCAGCAACAACAGCGGCAGCCCTAGCAAGGCTTATGCCTAATGTCAACGGGCCCAGAGAAGAGAAAAGAAAGCTTCTAAACAGCGTAACACACGCTCAACTCCTGTATGGAGCGGAAATATGGGCAGAGGCTGCAAACAAGGTTGGAGCGAAACGCAGGCTAGCCTCGGTGCAGCGAAGAAGCACGCTCAGAGTTATATCTGGATATCGGACGGTCTCAGAGGGAGCAGCACTAGTCCTGTCAAGTACTCCCCCAATCGACCTTCTGATCCACCAGAAGCGGGAGATATCTACAGAGCTAGGCCGGTACCCACAAGGCGGCGATAGAGATCAAATGAAGGGAGACGTAAAGCGAAGGGCCCTGAAGCGGCTCATGGAGAAATGGCAGGCACGATGGGACGCGGACACATCAGGAAGGTGGACGCACAAACTAATCCCAGACGTGACCACATGGTGCGAGAGGAAGCACGGGGAAATGGGGTATTATCTCACGCAAGCGTTCAGTGGCCACGGATGTTTCAATGCATATTTAGAAAAGATTGGCAAAATCAATAGCGCAGACTGCTACCAATGTGGTAAAGGCCCCGACGACGCAAGACACACGATTTTCGAATGCCGAGCAACAGAAAACCATCGAGCGCATCTCCGGCAACAACTAAACGTCGTCCAACTCGAAGAAAAAAACCTCGTGCATGCTATGCTACAAAACGAACGTAACTGGGAGGTAGTGCAGTCATTTATCGACGAAATAATGAGAGGAAAAGAGAGAGCTGAACGGGCAGCTGAAGCCCAAAATCTAATCAACAGAAATCCATAAGCAGAACCGGATCTGTAAAACGCGAGAATACAAACGAACCAGTAGAGTAAGCTCAAGCCGAGCAATAAACACACTAAACTGCGGTAATGCGAAAGCGGTACCAGTATAGTGGGTCGAACGGGCGGCGGGGTTTCAGTCAGTAGAAATCTGACACTACCCGCAACATCAGGGTGTCTTATGCAAGATTTCCCCGTCGCCAAAAAAAAAAAAAAAAAAAAAAAAAAAAAAAAAAAAAAAAAAAGAGATAGATAGAGATAGAGATAGAGATAGAGATAGAGATAGAGATAGAGATAGAGATAGAGATAGAAATAGAGATAGAGATAGAGATAGAGATAGAGATAGAGATTGAGATAGAGATAGAGATAGAGATAGAGATAGAGATAGAGATAGAGATAGAGATAGAGATAGAGATAGAGATAGAGATAGAGATAGAGATAGAGATAGAGATAGAGATAGAGATAGAGATAGAGATAGAGATAGAGATAGAGATAGAGATAGAGATAGAGATAGAGATAGAGATAGAGATAGAGATAGAGACAGAGATAGAGATAGAGATAGAGATAGAGATAGAGATAGAGATAGAGATAGAGATAGAGATAGAGATAGAGATAGAGATAGAGATAGAGATAGAGATAGAGATAGAGATAGAGATGGAGATAGAGATAGAGATAGAGATAGAGATAGAGATAGAGATAGAGATAGAGATAGAGATAGAGATAGAGATAGAGATAGAGATAGAGATAGAGATAGAGATAGAGATAGAGATAGAGATAGAGATAGAGATAGAGATAGAGATAGAGATAGAGATAGAGATAGAGATAGAGATAGAGATAGAGATAGAGATAGAGATAGAGATAGAGATAGAGATAGAGATAGAGATAGAGATAGAGATAGAGATAGAGATAGAGATAGAGATAGAGATAGAGATAGAGATAGAGATAGAGATAGAGATAGAGATAGAGATAGAGATAGAGATAGAGATAGAGATAGAGATAGAGATAGAGATAGAGATAGAGATAGAGATAGAGATAGAGATAGAGATAGAGATAGAGATAGAGATAGAGATAGAGATAGAGATAGAGATAGAGATAGAGATAGAGATAGAGATAGAAATAGAGATAGAGATAGAGATAGAGATAGAGATAGAGATAGAGATAGAGATAGAGATAGAGATAAAGATAAAGATAGAGATAGAGATAGAGATAGAGATAGAGATAGAGATAGAGATAGAGATAGAGATAGAGATAGAGATAGAGATAGAGATAGAGATAGAGATAGAGATAGAGATAGAGATAGAGATAGAGATAGAGATAGAGATAGAGATGGAGATAGAGATAGAGATAGAGATAGAGATAGAGATAGAGATAGAGGTAGAGGTAGAGATAAAGATAAAGATAGAGATAGAGATAGAGATAGAGATAGAGATAGAGATAGAGATAGAGATAGAGACAGAGATAGAGATAGAGATAGAGATAGAGATAGAGATAGAGATAGAGATAAAGATAGAGATAGAGATAAAGATAGAGATAGAGATAGAGATAGAGATAGAGATAGAGATAGAGATAGATATAGAGATAGAGATAGAGATGAAGATAGAGATAGAGATAGAAATAGAGATAGAGATAGAGATAGAGATAGAGATAGAGATAGAGATAGAGATAGAGATAGAAATAGAAATAGAAATAGAGATAGAGATAGAGATAGAGATAGAGATAGAGATAGAGATAAAGATAGGAATAGAGATAGAGATAGAGATAGAGATAGAGATAGAGATAGAGATAGAGATAGAGATAGAGATAGAGATAGAGATAGAGATAGAGATAGAGATAAAGATGGAGATAGAGATAGAGATAGAGATAGAGATAGAGATAGAAATAGAGATAGAGAAAGAGATAGAGATAGAGATAGAGATAGAGATAGAGATAGAGATAGAGATAGAGATAGAGATAGAGATATAGATAGAGATAGAGATAGAGATAGAGATAGAGATAGAGATAGAGATAGAGATAGAGATAGAGATAGAGATAGAGATAGAGATAGAGATAGAGATAGAGATAGAGATAGAGATAGAGATAGAGATAGAGATAAAGATAGAGATAGAGATAGAGATAGAGATAGAGATAGAGATAGTGATAAAGATAGAGATAGAGATAGAGATAGAGATAGAGATAGAGATAGAGATAGAGATAGAGATAGAGATAGAGATAGAGACAAAGATAGAGATAGAGATAGAGATAGAGATAGAGATAGAGATAGAGATAGAGATAGAGATAGAGATAGAGATAGAGATAGAGATAGAGATAGAGATAGAGATAGAGATAGAGATAGAGATAGAGATAGAGATAGAGATAGAGATAGAGATAGAGATAGAGATAGAGATAGAGATAGAGATAGAGATAGAGATAGAGATAGAGATAGAGATAGAGATAAAGATAGAGATAGAGATAGAGATAGAGATAGAGATAGATATAGAGATAGAGATAGAGATGGAGATAGAGATAGAGATAGAAATAGAGATAGAGATAGAGATAGAGATAGAGATAGAGATAGAGATAGAGATAGAAATAGAAATAGAAATAGAAATAGAGATAGGGATAGAGATAGAGATAGAGATAGAGATGAAGATAGGAATAGAGATAGAGATAGAGATAGAGATAGAGATAGAGATAGAGATAGAGATAGAGATAGAGATAGAGATAGAGATAGAGATAGAGATAGAGATAGAGATAGAGATAGAGATAGAGATAGAGATAGAGATAAAGATAGAGATAGAGATAGAGATAGAGATAGAGATAGAGATAGAAATAGAGAAAGAGATAGAGATAGAGATAGAGATAGAGATAGAGATAGAGATAGAGATAGAGATAGAGATAGAGATAGAGATAGAGATAGAGATATAGATAGAGATAGAGATAGAGATAGAGATAGAGATAGAGATAGAGATAGAGATAGAGATAGAGATAGAGATAGAGATAGAGATAGAGATAGAGATAGAGATAGAGATAGAGATAGAGATAGAGATAGAGATAGAGATAGAGATAGAGATAGAGATAGAGATAGAGATAGAGATAGAAATAGAGATATAGATAGAGATAGAGATAGAGATAGAGATAGAGATAGAGATAGAGATAGAGATAGAGATAGAGATAGAGATAGAGATAGAGATAGAGATAGAGATAGAGATAGAGATAGAGATAGAGATAGAGATAGAGATAGAGATAGAGATAGAGATAGAGGTAGAGATAGAGATAGAGATAGAGATAGAGATAGAGATAGAGATAGAGATAGAAATAGAGATAGAGACAGAGATAGAGATAGGAATAGAGATAGAGATAGAGATAGAGATAGAGATAGAGATAGAGATAGAGATAGAGATAGAGATAGAGATAGAGATAGAGATAGAGATAGAGATAGAGATAGAGATAGAGATAGAGATAGAGATAGAGATAGAGATAGAGATAGAAATAGAGATAGAGATAGAGATAGAGATAGAGATAGAGATAAAGATAGGAATAGAGATAGGAATAGAGATAGAGATAGAGATAGAGATAGAGATAGAGATAGAGATAGAGATAGAGATAAAGATAGAGATAGAGATAGAGATAGAGATAGAGATAGAGATAGAGATAGAGATAGAGATAGAGATAGAGATAGAGATAGAGATAGAGATAGAGATAGAGATAGAGATAGAGATAGAGATAGAGATAGAGATAGAGATAGAGATAGAGATAGAGATAGAGATAGAGATAGAGATAGAGATAGAGATAGAGTTAGAGATAGTGATAAAGATAGAGATAGAGATAGAGATAGAGATAGAGATAGAGATAGAGATAGAGATAGAGACAAAGCTAGAGATAGAGATAGAGATAGAGATAGAGATAGAGATAGAGATAGAGATAGAGATAGAGATAGAGATAGAGATAGAGATAGAGATAGAGATAGAGATAGAGATAGAGATAGAGATAGAGATAGAGATAGAGATAGAGATAGAGATAGAGATAGAGATAGAGATAGAGATAGAGATAGAGATAGAGATAGAGATAGAGATAGAGATAGAGATAGAGATAGAGATAGAGATAGAGATAGAGATAGAGATAGAGATAGAGATAGAGATAGAGATAGAGATAGAGATAGAGATAGAGATAGAGATAGAGATAGAGATAGAGATAGAGATAGAGATAAAGATAGAGATAGAGATAGAGATAGAGATAGAGATAGATATAGATATAGAGATAGAGATAGAGATGGAGATAGAGATAGAGATAGAGATAGAAATAGAGATAGAGATAGAGATAGAGATAGAGATAGAGATAGAGATAGAAATAGAAATAGAAATAGAAATAGAGATAGAGATAGAGATAGAGATAGAGATAGAGATAGAGATAAAGATAGGAATAGAGATAGAGATAGAGATAGAGATAGAGATAGAGATAGAGATAGAGATAGAGATAGAGATAGAGATAGAGATAGAGATAGAGATAGAGATAGAGATAAAGATAGAGATAGAGATAGAGATAGAGATAGAGATAGAGATAGAAATAGAGATAGAGAAAGAGATAGAGATAGAGATAGAGATAGAGATAGAGATAGAGATAGAGATAGAGATAGAGATATAGATAGAGATAGAGATAGAGATAGAGATAGAGATAGAGATAGAGATAGAGATAGAGATAGAGATAGAGATAGAGATAGAGATAGAGATAGAGATAGAGATAGAGATAGAGATAGAGATAGAGATAGAGATAGAGATAGAGATAGAGATAGAGATAGAGATATAGATAGAGATAGAGATAGAGATAGAGATAGAGATAGAGATAGTGATAAAGATAGAGATAGAGATAGAGATAGAGATAGAGATAGAGATAGAGATAGAGACAAAGATAGAGATAGAGATAGAGATAGAGATAGAGATAGAGATAGAGATAGAGATAGA
Source organism: Sussaba pulchella (assembly GCA_963971145.1). Taxonomy (NCBI): domain Eukaryota; kingdom Metazoa; phylum Arthropoda; class Insecta; order Hymenoptera; family Ichneumonidae; genus Sussaba; species Sussaba pulchella. The sequence continues at coordinate 24,731 of CAXAQZ010000017.1, forward strand.
GATAGAGATAGAGATAGAGATAGAGATAGAGATAGAGATAGAGATAGAGATAGAGATAGAGATAGAGATAGAGATAGAGATAGAGATAGAGATAGAGATAGAGATAGAGATAGAGATAGAGATAGAGATAGAGATAGAGATAGAGATAGAGATAGAGATAGAGATAGAGATAGAGATAGAGATAGAGATAGAGATAGAGATAGAGATAGAGATGGAGATAGAGATAGAGATAGAGATAGAGATAGAGATAGAGATAGAGATAGAGATAGAAATAGAGATATAGATAGAGATAGAGATAGAGATAGAGATAGAGATAGAGATAGAGATAGAGATAGAGATAGAGATAGAGATAGAGATAGAGATAGAGATAGAGATAGAGATAGAGATAGAGATAGAGATAGAGATAGAGATAGAGATAGAGATAGAGATAGAGATAGAGATAGAGATAGAGATAGAGATAGAGATAGAGATAGAGATAGAGATAGAGATAGAGATAGAGATAGAGGTAGAGATAGAGATAGAGATAGAGATAGAGATAGAGATAGAGATAGAGATAGAAATAGAGATAGAGTCAGAGATAGAGATAGGAATAGAGATAGAGATAGAGATAGAGATAGAGATAGAGATAGAGATAGAGATAGAGATAGAGATAGAGATAGAGATAGAGATAGAGATAGAGATAGAGATAGAGATAGAGATAGAGATAGAGATAGAGATAGAGATAGAGATAGAGATAGAGATAGAGATAGAGATAGAGATAGAGATAGAGATAGAGATAGAGATAGAGATAGAGATAGAGATAGAGATAGAGATAGAGATAGAGATAGAGATAGAGATAGAGATAGAGATAGAGATAGAGATAGAGATAGAAATAGAGATAGAGATAGAGATAGAGATAGAGATAGAGATAGAGATAGAGATAGAGATAGAGATAGAGATAGAGATAGAGATAGAGATAGAGATAGAGATAGAGATAGAGATAGAGATAGAGATAGAGATAGAGATAGAGATAGAGATATAGATATAGATAGAGATAGAGATCGAGATAGAGATAGAGATAGAGATAGAGATAGAAATAGAGATGGAGATAGAGATAGAGATAGAGATAGAGATAGAGATAGAGATAGAGATAGAGATAGAGATAGAGATAGAGATAGAGATAGAGATAGAGATAGAGATAGAGATAGAGATAGAGATAGAGATAGAGATAGAGATAGAGATAGAGATAGCGATAGAGATAGAGATAGAGATAGAGATAGAGATAGAGATAGAGATAGAGATAGAGATAGAGATAGAGATAGAGATAGAGATAGAGATAGAGATAGAGATAGAAATAGAGATAGAGATAGAAATAGAGATAGAGATAGAGATAGAGATAGAGATAGAGATAGAGATAGAGATAGAGATAGAGATAGAGATAGAGATAGAGATAGAGATAGAGATAGAGATAGAGATAGAGATAGAGATAGAGATAGAGATAGAGATAGAGATAGAGATAGAGATAGAGATAGAGATAGAGATAGAGATAGAGATAGAGATAGAGATAGAGATAGAGATAGAGATAGAGATAGAGATAGAGATAGAGATAGAGATAGAGATAGAGATAGAGATAGAGATAGAGATAGAGATAGAGATAGAGATAGAGATAGAGATAGAGATAGAGATAGAGATAGAGATAGAGATAGAGATAGAGATAGAGATAGAGATAGAGATAGAGATAGAGATAGAGATAGAGATAGAGATAGAGATAGAGATAGAGATAGAGATAGAGATAGAGATAGAGATAGAGATAGAGATAGAGATAGAGATAGAGATAGAGATAGAGATAGAGATAGAGATAGAGATAGAGATAGAGATAGAGATAGAGATAGAGATAGAGATAGAGATAGAGATAGAGATAGAGATAGAGATAGAGATAGAGATAGAGATAGAGATAGAGATAGAGATAGAGATAGAGATAGAGATAGAGATAGAGATAGAGATAGAGATAGAGATAGAGATAGAGATAGAGATAGAGATAGAGATAGAGATAGAGATAGAGATAGAGATAGAGATAGAGATAGAGATAGAGATAGAGATAGAGATAGAGATAGAGATAGAGATAGAGATAGAGATAGAGATAGAGATAGAGATAGAGATAGAGATAGAGATAGAGATAGAGATAGAGATAGAGATAGAGATAGAGATAGAGATAGAGATAGAGATAGAGATAGAGATAGAGATAGAGATAGAGATAGAGATAGAGATAGAGATAGAGATAGAGATAGAGATAGAGATAGAGATAGAGATAGAGATAGAGATAGAGATAGAGATAGAGATAGAGATAGAGATAGAGATAGAGATAGAGATAGAGATAGAGATAGAGATAGAGATAGAGATAGAGATAGAGATAGAGATAGAGATAGAGATAGAGATAGAGATAGAGATAGAGATAGAGATAGAGATAGAGATAGAGATAGAGATAGAGATAGAGATAGAGATAGAGATAGAGATAGAGATAGAGATAGAGATAGAGATAGAGATAGAGATAGAGATAGAGATAGAGATAGAGATAGAGATAGAGATAGAGATAGAGATAGAGATAGAGATAGAGATAGAGATAGAGATAGAGATAGAGATAGAGATAGAGATAGAGATAGAGATAGAGATAGAGATAGAGATAGAGATAGAGATAGAGATAGAGATAGAGATAGAGATAGAGATAGAGATAGAGATAGAGATAGAGATAGAGATAGAGATAGAGATAGAGATAGAGATAGAGATAGAGATAGAGATAGAGATAGAGATAGAGATAGAGATAGAGATAGAGATAGAGATAGGGATAGAGATAGAGATAGAGATAGAGATAGAGATAGAGATAGAGATAGAGATAGAGATAGAGATAGAGATAGAGATAGAGATAGAGATAGAGATAGAGATAGAGATAGAGATAGAGATAGAGATAGAGATAGAGATAGAGATAGAGATAGAGATAGAGATAGAGATAGAGATAGAGATAGAGATAGAGATAGAGATAGAGATAGAGATAGAGATAGAGATAGAGATAAAGATAGAGATAGAGATAGAGATAGAGATAGAGATAGAGATAGAGACAGAGATAGAGATAGAGATAGAGATAGAGATAGAGATAGAGATAGAGATAGAGATAGAGATAGAGATAGAGATGGAGATAGAGATAGAGATAGAGATAGAGATAGAGATAGAGATAGAGATAGAGATAGAGATAGAGATAGAGATAGAGATAGAGATAGAGATAGAGATAGAGATAGAGATAGAGATAGAGATAGAGATAGAGATAGAGGTAGAGATAGAGATAGAGATAGAGATAGAGATAGAGATAGAGATAGAGATAGAGATAGAGATAGAGATAGAGATAGAGATAGAGATAGAGATAGAGATAGAGATAGAGATAGAGATAGAGATAGAGATAGAGATAGAGATAGAGATAGAGATAGAGATAGAGATAGAGATAGAGATAGGAATAGAGATAGAGATAGAGATAGAGATAGAGATAGAAAAAAAAAAAAAAAAAAATCTTTTGATCCGCGAGAGAAAAGAAATCTACGACGAGCTCAGCCAGTTCGCTGAAGCAGAAGAAAAGGAGCAAGCCAAGGTCGCAACAAAGAAAGGCGCACGGCAGCGACTTATGGATAGGTGGCAGACTCAGTGGGACTCGGAAACGTCCGGGAGATGGACGCATAAGATCATCCCCAACGTAGCAGCCTGGTACGACCGTTCCCATGGACAGCTTGGATACCATCTTACCCAAGCCCTAACTGGACACGGTTGTTTTAATGCGTACCTAAAACGGTTCAAGAAGAGAAACGATGACAAGTGCCTCCTATGCGGTGGGAGCCCAGATGACGCCAAGCATACGATCTTCGACTGTGTTGCAACGCAAGCCGACAGGGAAAACGTCAAGGAGAAGCTCGGTGGCATAAATATTGAGTCAGGCAACCTGGCACAAACGATGCTAAGGAGCGAAAAAGACTGGGAACACGTGAAATCGTTCATAACGACCATCATCAAAAAAAAGGAGGAGGCTGAAAGAGTGTGGAAAGCGGATAACGCAGCAAGCGGAACTGACAGAGCAAGTGCATGACGAAACTCGTAGTAATGCGAGAGCAGACGCGACGGCAGTCCTTGACGAAAACACAGCTTAGGAGAAGCAAAAAACGACACCTTATTGAAGTAATGCTAACGCGGTTCCGATAAGGTGTAGGCGGCAATCTGACACTACCCGCAATACCTGGGTGTCTTTTGAAGATTTCCTCGTCGCCATGTAAAAAAAAAAAAAAAAAAAAAAAAAAAAAGAGATAGAGATAGAGATAGAGATAGAGATAGAGATAGAGATAGAGATAGAGATAGAGATAGAGATAGAGATAGAGATAGAGATAGAGATAGAGATAGAGATAGAGATAGAGATAGAGATAGAGATAGAGATAGAGATAGAGATAGAGATAGAGATAGAGATAGAGATAGAGATAGAGATAGAGATAGAGATAGAGATAGAGATAGAGATAGAGATAGAAAGAGAGATAGAGATAGAGATAGAGATAGAAATAGAGATCGAGATAGAGATAAAGATAGAGATATAGATATGGATAGAGGGAGAGATAGAGATAGAGATAGGGATAGAGATAGAAATAGAGATAAAGATAGAGAAAGAGATAGGGACAGAGATAGAGATAGGAATAGAGATAGAGATAGAGATAGAGATAGAGATAGAGATAGAGATACAGATAGAAATAGAGATAGAGATAGAGATAGAGATAGAGATAGAGATAGAGATAGAGACAGAGATAGAGATAGAGATAGAGATAGAGATAGAGATAGAGATAGAGATAGAGATAGAGATAGAGATAGAGATAGAGATAGAGATAGAGATAGAGATAGAGATAGAGATAGAGATAGAGATAGAGATAGAGATAGAGATAGAGATAGAGATAGAAATAGAGATAGAGATAGAGATAGAGATACAGATAGAGATACAGATAGAGATAGAGATAGAGATAGAGATAGAGATAGAGATAGAGATAGAGATAGAGATAGAGATAGAGATAGAGATAGAGATAGAGATAGATATAGAGATATAGATATAGATAGAGATAGAGATAGAGATAGAGATAGAAATAGAGATAGAAATGGAGATAGAGATAGAGATAGAGATAGAGATAGAGATAGAGATAGAGATAGAGATAGAGATAGAGATAGAGATAGAGATAGAGATAGAGATAGAGATAGAGATAGAGATAGAGATAGAGATAGAGATAGAGATAGAGATAGAGATAGAGATAGAGATAGAAATAGAGATAGAGATAGAGATAGAGATAAAGATAGAGATAGAGATAGAGATAGAGATAGAGATAGAGATAGAGATAGAGATAGAGATAGAGATAGAGATAGAAATAGAAATAGAAATAGAGATAGAGATAGAGATAGAGATAGAGATAAAGATAGAGATAGAGATATAGATAGAGATAGAGATAGAGATAGAGATAGAGATAGAGATAGAGATAGAGATAGAGATAGAGATAGAGATAGAGATAGAGATAGAGATAGAGATAGAGATAGAGATAGAGATAGAGATAGAGATAGAGATAGAGATAGAGATAGAGATAGAGATAGAGATAGAGATAGAGATAGAGATAGAGATAGAGATAGAGATAGAGATAGAGATAGAGATAGAGATAGAGATAGAGATAGGATAGATAGAGATAGAGATAGAGATAGAGATAGATAGAGATAGAGATAGAGATAGAGATAGAAGAGATAGAGATAGAGATAGAGATAGAGATAGAGATAGAGATAGAGATAGAGATAGAGATAGAGATAGAGATAGAGATAGAGATAGAGATAGAGATAGAGATAGAGATAGAGATAGAGATAGAGATAGAGATAGAGATAGAGATAGAGATAGAGATAGAGATAGAGATAGAGATAGAGATAGAGATAGAGATAGAGATAGAGATAGAGATAGAGATAGAGATAGAGATAGAGATAGAGATAGAGATAGAGATAGAGATAGAGATAGAGATAGAGATAGAGATAGAGATAGAGATAGAGATAGAGATAGAGATAGAGATAGAGATAGAGATAGAGATAGAGATAGAGATAGAGATAGAGATAGAGATAGAGATAGAGATAGAGATAGAGATAGAGATAGAGATAGAGATAGAGATAGAGATAGAGATAGAGATAGAGATAGAGATAGAGATAGAGATAGAGATAGAGATAGAGATAGAGATAGAGATAGAGATAGAGATAGAGATAGAGATAGAGATAGAGATAGAGATAGAGATAGAGATAGAGATAGAGATAGAGATAGAGATAGAGATAGAGATAGAGATAGAGATAGAGATAGAATAGAGATAGAGATAGAGATAGAGATAGAGATAGAGATAGAGATAGAGATAGAGATAGAGATAGAGATAGAGATAGAGATAGAGATAGAGATAGAGATAGAGATAGAGATAGAGATAGAGATAGAGATAGAGATAGAGATAGAGATAGAGATAGAGATAGAGATAGAGATAGAGATAGAGATAGAGATAGAGATAGAGATAGAGATAGAGATAGAGATAGAGATAGAGATAGAGATAGAGATAGAGATAGAGATAGAGATAGAGATAGAGATAGAGATAGAGATAGAGATAGAGATAGAGATAGAGATAGAGATAGAGATAGAGATAGAGATAGAGATAGAGATAGAGATAGAGATAGAGATAGAGATAGAGATAGAGATAGAGATAGAGATAGAGATAGAGATAGAGATAGAGATAGAGATAGAGATAGAGATAGAGATAGAGATAGAGATAGAGATAGAGATAGAGATAGAGATAGAGATAGAGATAGAGATAGAGATAGAGATAGAGATAGAGATAGAGATAGAGATAGAGATAGAGATAGAGATAGAGATAGAGATAGAGATAGAGATAGAGATAGAGTAGAGATAGAGATAGAGATAGAGATAGAGATAGAGATAGAGATAGAGATAGAGATAGAGATAGAGATAGAGATAGAGATAGAGATAGAGATAGAGATAGAGATAGAGATAGAGATAGAGATAGAGATAGAGATAGAGATAGAGATAGAGATAGAGATAGAGATAGAGATAGAGATAGAGATAGAGATAGAGATAGAGAAGAGATAGAGATAGAGATAGAGATAGAGATAGAGATAGAGATAGAGATAGAGATAGAGATAGAGATAGAGATAGAGATAGAGATAGAGATAGAGATAGAGATAGAGATAGAGATAGAGATAGAGATAGAGATAGAGATAGAGATAGAGATAGAGATAGAGATAGAGATAGAGATAGAGATAGAGATAGAGATAGAGATAGAGATAGAGATAGAGATAGAGATAGAGATAGAGATAGAGATAGAGATAGAGATAGAGATAGAGATAGAGATAGAGATAGAGATAGAGATAGAGATAGAGATAGAGATAGAGATAGAGATAGAGATAGAGATAGAGATAGAGATAGAGATAGAGATAGAGATAGAGATAGAGATAGAGATAGAGATAGAGATAGAGATAGAGATAGAGATAGAGATAGAGATAGAGATAGAGATAGAGATAGAGATAGAGATAGAGATAGAGATAGAGATAGAGATAGAGATAGAGATAGAGATAGAGATAGAGATAGAGATAGAGATAGAGATAGAGATAGAGATAGAGATAGAGATAGAGATAGAGATAGAGATAGAGATAGAGATAGAGATAGAGATAGAGATAGAGATAGAGATAGAGATAGAGATAGAGATAGAGATAGAGATAGAGATAGAGATAGAGATAGAGATAGAGATAGAGATGAGATAGAGATAGAGATAGAGATAGAGATAGAGATAGAGATAGAGATAGAGATAGAGATAGAGATAGAGATAGAGATAGAGATAGAGATAGAGATAGAGATAGAGATAGAGATAGAGTAGAGATAGAGATAGAGATAGAGATAGAGATAGAGATAGAGATGAGATAGAGATAGAGATAGAGATAGTGATAGAGATAGAGATAGAGATAGAGATAGAGATAGAGATAGAGATAGAGATAGAGATAGAGATAGAGATAGAGATAGAGATAGAGATAGAGATAGAGATAGAGATAGAGATAGAGATAGAGATAGAGATAGAGATAGAAGATAGAGATAGAGATAGAGATAGAGATAGAGATAGAGATAGAGATAGAGATAGAGATAGAGATAGAGATAGAGATAGAGATAGAGATAGAGATAGAGATAGAGATAGAGATAGAGATAGAGATAGAGATAGATAGAGATAGAGATAGAGATAGAGATAGAGATAGAGATAGAGATAGAGATAGAGATAGAGATAGAGATAGAGATAGAGATAGAGATAGAGATAGATAGAGATAGAGATAGAGATAGAGATAGAGATAGAGATAGAGATAGAGATAGAGATAGAGATAGAGATAGAGATAGAGATAGAGATAGTGATAGAGATAGAGATAGAGATAGAGATAGAGATAGAGATAGATAGAGATAGAGATAGAGATAGAGATAGAGATAGAGATAGAGATAGAGATAGAGATAGAGATAGAGATAGAGATAGAGATAGAGATAGAGATAGAGATTGAGATAGAGATAGAGATAGAGATAGAGATAGAGATAGAGATAGAGATAGAGATAGAGATAGAGATTGAGATAGAGATAGAGATAGAGATAGAGATAGAGAGAGAGAGATGAGATAGAGATAGAGATAGAGATAGAGATAGAGATAGAGATAGAGATAGAGATAGAGATAGAGATAGAGATAGATGATAGAGATAGAGATAGAGATAGAGATAGAGATAGAGATAGAGATAGAGATAGAGATAGAGATAGTGATAGAGATAGAGATAGAGATAGAGATAGAGATAGAGATAGAGATAGAGATAGAGATAGAGATAGAGATTGAGATAGAGATAGAGGATAGAGATAGAGATAGAGATAGAGATAGAGATAGAGATAGAGATAGAGATAGAGATAGAGATAGAGATAGAGATAGAGATAGTTAGAGATAGAGATAGAGTAGAGATAGAGATAGAGATAGAGTTGAGAGATAGAGATAGAGATAGAGATAGAGATAGAGTTGAGATAGAGATAGAGATAGAGATAGAGATAGAGATAGAGATAGAGATAAGAGATAGAGTTAGAGATAGAGATAGAGATAGAGATAGAGATAGAGATAAGATAGAGATAGAGATAGAGATAGAGATAGAGAT
>CAXAQZ010000018.1:0-60651 GCA_963971145.1 Sussaba pulchella
TGCGTGACACATCACGCGGGTTTGTCGGGGGAGGTAATAATTGAATTCTTAATACCGGTCTTATGTCGATTTTAACAAAAGTGTATGTTTATTTTTTTTTCTTCTTTCAGTGATTATGAAAGGATAACAAAGAAAATGAAATGAAAAATGTCTCTTATGATCAATAGGAACCTTTCAATCTGTGTGCTCTTTTCACTCCTTTGCCCTTCGCCGATATGGCCCTGGTCCCTGCCGGAAACCCCGCGGTACTTAAGTACCCCCCCTGGGCTGGGTAAGTCATCCAGCTCCAGAGTAAAAAAAAATAAAACGAGGTAACAAAAAAAAACGGAATGAAGGGGTATGATTACGGGGGGGACGAGTGAAAGGAAGTCGGGATGGAGTGAGGCGGAATGAAGGATTGAACAGTTATGTTCGGTGCCGTAGTCGGGTAACGTGGGTTGGGAAATTCGTCCAACCCTGAGTAAACGAACAAAAAAAAAACACAAAAAAGGGGTGAATGACGACTGACGGCGAGGCTAAGAAAAACAGCCAAAACAACAAAAAAAACGAAAGGGACTGGTCGCGGGATCAAAAGGAACGTGGTGGGAGGAGGGGAGGAGCGGCTACGATCGCTTATTCGTACCGCTTGCGGAGTCGATGCGGGCATCGCTCAGCGTAGTGGTGGGGTTCCCCACAGTTCCAGCACCGGTACAGCACTGGCCGTGGTGGCAGCGCGGTGGGGAGGGTTGGAAGGTTTGGGACTAGTGGAGGGGGGGGTGCTGGTGCAGCGGGGCAGCCCCAGGGAACGGGTATTTTCATGGTCATTAGGGAGGGAATTCCTTGGGTTTGCCTTTGGGAAGCGAGGTGAGACGGTTGGGGATTCGGGATAACTTTTGGTGGATAACGAGGGGTGGGAATTTGCGGATGGATAGGGTTGGTTGGCTGGTAGAGAGGAGGGGGCTGCTTGGGTCGGATGGGATTGGTGTGTTTGGGACTACGGGAGGTGGAAGGAGTGGTAGCCATGCACGGGAAGATCCGGGGAAGTGGTGCCGACGGAAGTTTCGAGGGTGACGTTGTGAACCGGCTTGGTCGGTTTGAAGTAGTGGCGGTGATCTCGCCACTGTCAAAGTCGCCGCTTTGGTCGTCACTGACGTCACTCAGTGTCACCTCGGGATTATCGTCGAAGATCTCGTCGTCGACGTCGTCGAATACTTCGTCGACGATGTCGCCAATTTCTCCGTCATCGAGGTCGTCGAGCTGTTCTCGGCCGGTGGTGGCTGACGTCTCGGACGTCTCGTCGCTGGTGTCGTCGGAGGTCGGATTACTGGGCCTTAGGCCGCTGACGGAGGTGGTACCTGGGCCCTGCAGGAGCCACGGGGAGTGCTGCTGGGCGAACTTCCTGGCTGCGTCGATGGCGCCTGGTGATCCCCAAGTTCGGGGGGGGGGGGGGGGTCTGATAGGGGCCGGAGAGGTTGGTACCCTATCGTACCCAGACGGGCCAGCTCCGTCCGCAATCCTCCCCGACCTGGGTGAACGGTCCTCCATGGAAGGCGAGTACGTCCTGCCATTCTGAAACGGGGGGTCGTCGATGAGAATAGCCCGCGGGTTTGTTACGGGGCTTGGCGAGGGCATCTCCGTCGGGTCATACGGTTGTCGGTAGGGGACTAAATCTTTCACGTGTACCCTCGGGTATTTGTTTCGTAGCGTGTCGTGGATTTCATATATGACGGGGGATATCTTCTTGGTGACCGTATAGGGTCCGCGGTACCTGTAGGCTAGTTTTGCGGCGTAGTTCTGGGGGGCTGAAGATAGAACTCGGTTTTTTCGACGTACTAAATCTCCGATTTGGAATTCGCGGTCTGTCCTTCCGCGATTGTAATAGTGCGCTTGTTTTCTCGCTGCGTTCGACAAATTTTTGCGAACCCAGTCGTGAATAAGCGGTAGTCGTTTCATACGGTCGTTCCAGACTGCGGGGTCAGTTCTGTTCTCCGCGGGTGGGGGTGGGAGTTCGTTGAGGATGCTTTTCGCGGGTCTAGGGTTTCGTCCGAAGTTAAGGAATGCGGGGGTCATATGGGTCGAGCTCTGCACTGCCGTGTTAAGGGCGAAGCATAGCTCGGGAAGATGTACGTCCCAGTTCTGATGATCATCACCCACGTACGAGATTATCATCTTGAGGGTTCGATTTGCGCGTTCAACGGGATTGGCTTGAGCGTGATATGGAGGGATAGTGGTCTGTCGAATTCCGTACTGTCCCAGGTGCGTCGTCATATGTTTGTTGACGAACTCAGTGCCATTGTCGGTGAGTAAATAGCGTGGGCAACCCCAGCGATTTAACACCAGCGTTTCCAATGCCGTGACAATGGTTGGTCCGGTCGCCGTTCTGAGGGGTTTGGCTTCAATGAATTTGGTGAAAAGGTCCTGGAAAACTACTATGTATCGGTGTCGGCCTTTGCTGGGGGGGAAGGGACCCATGACGTCGGCAGCCACCACTGTCCAGGGACCTTCGGTGGTTCTCTCACGCATCAGTCCTGCGGGAGCTCCCTGCTCGATTTTGCTGAGCTGACAAACGCGGCATCCGCGTACGAAGCGTGCTACGTCTTGGAAAATACCAGGCCACGCGAAATCTTGCGTGACACGATGGTAGGTCTTGTCAATCCCCAAGTGACCAGCTTGGGGGTGGTCGCATCCCGCATCGCGCGTAGTCGGGAGTCTTGGGGTAGGACAAGTTTCCAGGAGTTGAGGTCTACTAGGGCGGGATCTACGACGGGGTGTGGGCGGTGGTGGTATAAGCGATCGTCCTCGATTCTCCAATCGGGGTACTTGGACGGAAACTCGCGTACGTTTCTCATCTGTTCGAGGTACCAAGGATCCACCGATTCTCCGATCGCGGCTAAGGCTTCCCCTGTTCCCTCGAACATCCTCGAGAGGGCGTCGGGAACTACGTTCAGGGCGCCCTTTCGGTGGATTATTTCCATGTCCAGGTCCTGCATCACCAGTGCCCATCGCGCCAGTCTGCCGGTTGGATCTCTCAGATTCCGCAACCAGCGTAAGCTGCTGTGGTCAGTAATGACTTTGAAAGAAGTGCCCTCGATGTATGGGCGCAGCTTCTTTGCAGCCCATAGCACCGCGAGGCACTCTCTCTCAGTCAGGCTGTATCTCCGTTGGGCGGGGGAAAGGACCTTACTGCAAAAAATTATAGGGTGCTCTTCGCCTTCGGATTCTTGGGTTAAGACTGCTCCGATCGCGTGGTCGCTCGCGTCGGTGTGGATGGTAAAGGGTTTTGTGAAATCGGGACGGGCCAGTACGGGAGTGGTGACAAGAGCTTGTTTCAGGGTTTCAAAGGCTTTGGATTGTTCGTCACCCCAATGCCACGGCACGCCTTTGCCGAGCAGGTGAACGAGGGGGATCTTATGTTCGGAGATATCTCCGATAAAGCGAGCATACCAGCCCACCATACCGAGAAATCTCCGAAGTTGCTTGAGGTTTTTGGGAGCGGGGTACTGGAGGATGGGAGCTACTTTATCCGGGTCAGTTTCCAATCCGTTTCGAGCGATGACGTATCCCAGATATTTCATTTCCGAACAGAAGAACGAGCTCTTTTCTCGGTTAATTTCGAGGTTCGCGTGGGAAAGGGCAGTCAATACTAGTTGTAAATATTTAAAATGGTCCTCTTCGGTCTCGGTTGCGATTATCACGTCGTCGAGATATGCGAAGACGTGGGGTTCCCACTCGGGGCGTATCAGTCGGTCCATTAGACGCTGAAAGGTTGTGGGGGCATTGGTTAAGCCAAAGGGCATACGGGTAAATTGGAACAAGCCCCTTCCGGGTACTGCGAAAGCGGTGATTGGCCTACTCGAGGCTTCGAGGGGTACTTGGAAATAAGCCTGGCTCAAATCCAATTTGGAGATATGATGTGCTTGTCGGAGTCCGTCTAATATTCGGTCCAAGTTGGGTAGGGGGTAAGCGTCTTTTCGAGTTACTTTGTTAACGTCGCGGTAGTCGATACAAAATCTGTGCTTTCCGTTGGGTTTAGGAACAATGACGGGGTTGCTCAGCCAGCCACTGCTGGAGGGTTCGATTACTCGTTCCTTGAGCATTCTGTCAACTTCTGCCTGTGCGATTCGCAACAGGTACGGGGATATCGTTCTTGGTCTCTGTCGGATGGGAGGATGTTCGCCGACGTCAATGGCATGCTGTAGGAGGGGAGTATGGCTAAGGATTCCGGTACTGTTAGGCTTCACCAACTTGTCCAGGAGGGAATTGAGCCGGCTGGTGGTGATCGGGGAGACTTCGATCAGTCCAGCGGCTTCAGGTTCGTCTTCGGGTGTGTTTTCGGGATTTGCGGGGATGGGGGCGGTGGCTATAAAGGGTCGGGGAGTGCTACCGGGGATGCACCATGTGCCGGCACCGTAGTCGATCGATAGACCGAATAGTCGACAAAAATCGATTCCCAGTAAGCCGTCGTAGCTTAGAGGGGCTACGTGTACCATGAGAGATTTGGTGGTTCCCGCCATCGTGAGATCTAACGTGATCTCGCCGACTACTGGGACGATGGCATTATTTGCCACTCGGATGCCACCTGAACAGGGGGTGGTTGCGTCTCCGAGGATCTCCACCATCGTGTTACCTAGGTACGATCGGTTGGAGCCTGGGTCAACGAGAGCGTGGATGGTTCGTCCATTGATTGCCATTCGTAAATAATGTCGGTCATCTTCTCCTTGGGCGTCTACTAAGTCGAAAGCGGATGCTGCTTCGGACTTTTGACTAGATCGGGTAGTAGTTCCGGGGGAGGCACCGTTTACTGCCCCCCCCCCTGTGGGGTTTCCCTCCCGACTGCGTCGACAACGGGGGTAGGAGAGGGTGTCGGTCCCTGCTACACCGCAAAGTCGACAAAACGTGCCGAGGGGTTGGGTGCACTCACGGTACACGTGTCCCTGCTGCTTGCAGTTAAAACAGCGCACCGTGGTGGAACGGATAATTGGGGATCTTCTGGGAGAAAAGTCTGGGGGCATCAACGGGGGTGGGGATAGAGAAGCACGTTGCGGAGGGAGGGGGATGGGTCTTGGGGCTGGCGGGGGCGTTTCAGGAAGGGATATTCCTGCTACTGCATTGGCGGGAGTACGGGAAGGTGGGATATTGGTGGTAGGTTTCGAGGCTTGACTGATTGCAGCCGTATTTTTGGTAGAGGATTTTGGTTGAGGCACGTATGCGGCGCATGGGAGTACGGAGCTTGTCGCTGATGGTGGGGGACGATAGTTGCGAACGCGTTCCCGCATTGCTTCTATCCTCCGGCATTTCCACGTGAAGTCTGCATAATCGGTTATTTCATCGCGTCGCACCTGGAGGGCCAGGTCGAAATGTAAGTTGTCATAGCACAGGTTTAGCTGCGCTTCGAGAGACAACGGGGGGCTAAGGTGCCGGAAGTACGTTCTCATTTTAGTGAGGTACTCGCCGATTGACTCGTCCGGGCCCTGGGTGCGGCCCTCCACTTTTCGTCGGAGTCGCTCCTGTAAGTCGCAGTGGCCGAACCGTGCACGGAACCGGAAGAGAAACTCGTCGTAATTACGCCAGGAGTCTCTCTCCACTCGATGCCACATTAGGGCTTCGCGGGAGAAAGCCTCGGGTAGCACGCGTAGAACTTCCTCCTGGGTGTACCCGCGGCTATCGCAGTATTCGTACAACCTCAGGAGAAATTCCTCGCCGTCCTCGCCGCGCTTGCCTTCGAACTTGGGTCCAAACCGGCGGAAGTGGTCGATGCCAGTCGTATCTCGGAAGCTGTAGGAGGAGGGGTATGATGTGGATGGTCTCGGCGTTGTGGTTTCCGGGCGGGTGAGAAATCTTACGCCTGTACTCCGACCTCGAGGTGGTTGCGGAGGGGGAAGCTGGTACGTCTCGTTGTCTATTCTGGTGGGAGCGGGTACTGTTGCGGGGGTCGTCGGAGGCAGGTAGGGGAGGCGTGGAGGGGGTACTGGTCGGGAGAGGGGTGAGTGATGTGGGAATTGATGAGCGAAAGTTGCAGTAGGGATTTGAGGAAGTGGCGGGAAATCAGCTGGTGAGATCTGTGAGGCGTCAGGTGGGAATAAAGATTCGTCGGGATCGTCCATGGGGAGAGGGCTTGGTATGGTCCGATTGATTGACCGGTGGGTAAGGGATCTCCTGTCGGTAAGCGCGAGCGCGTGCTACGAATCGTGTCGTCGAATTCAGGCGCTAATTGTGCTGCGGTGAGACAAAACGGTGTCTCGTCCTGACGCTCGTCCTCGTCAGGATACCATTCCACATTAATTTGTGGATAAAGTCGGCGGATCTCGTACCGCCAATAGCGGTTGATGACATCCTCCAGGGGGCCTCTCGTACTTAGCCCTGCATGGTTGCAGAGGCGAAAGATCTCTCTGCTATCGGGTAGGCTAGTCAGTTGTCTTTTTATCGTCTGTATTGCGGTATTTAATGCGCCGCGATTGGTAGTATCAGTCCGAGGTGGGTGAGTGGGATGGGGACTTGAAGTTCCGGTCTGTACTTGGGGAGTGGTAACGGTTGTGGTTGTTGTCACCGTCGTGGCGCAAGCAACGTCCGCGGTGGTAGTTGTAACCACTGGCGGGGGAGGGGGGATAGTGTCGTCCGATGGATCCATCGTGACTGGCAGTAGGGTTAATTAATGGGATAAGTGCGTACTTAACGAGTACTAACGCGTGGGATCAGATTTCGCCGGAATAGAATCGTATCGGGATAAGATACGCCAAATTCGAGTCGTTTGAGCGATGTAGGGTCCAGGGGGTGGAAGAGGGAAGGGGTAGTAGTCGGGCAAAAGCGAGTAAATCGACGGGCAACTCGTTGGAATTTCGAGCTGTCACGTACGGGGAATGGTGCGTATAATACGTGGGTAAAGACAGGTTATACAGCAATCAAAGGGTAATGGTAATATGACATGTAAATAATACCGGTTATATGACAAGCAATTAATACAAGTGATGACAATATACAAGGGGAATAGTATGGATTATAGAGTGACCTGAAAGAACACGCAATAGTTTCCGGAGTCTCCGCTGCCAATCGGGAAGTAGTGTGAGTGGCGGCGAATCCCAATCTGAACTAAATTCCTAACTTTCGAGAGTGTAATCGTAATAGATGAAAATAAAAAAAAATTGATAATTAAATGTGTCGAGGTGAGCGCTTAGAAAAAAAATGAATAAACCGAAGTAATTCATTTACCAGGCCCCACGTTGGGCGCCATTTGTGATCTGCGACTAGTTGGGTGGGGGTAGAGGGGAGAGTGGATGAGGGACAAAAAAAGAAAGGACAAAAAAAAATAAGAAGAAAACCCAAGTAATGAAAAATAAATCGGTGTTTAATAAATGGGAATGGATTCCGCAGAAGTGATGTCTGCCTCGCTCCGAGGTTCGATCAGATGGTATTGATAAAAACAATGGTGACAAAGATTCAGAGTAATGACATAAGAGAAAATTAATAAATGCAAAAAAAGAGTAGAATAAAAAAAAATACAGTGCTCGTGTGAAAGAAACAAAAGAATAAATAGCGCACCGCCAGCCCTGTACGTCAGGGTTCTCGCACAAAAATCTCAAAAGAACGAAAAATAAACTAAGATCAAATAATATCGAAACGCAAAAAAAAAGAAGGAAATCGCGCGAAGTCGGCCTCCGATAATCGAGAAAATAATCGAAAATAACGTGAAATTTAACGTGAGTGAAATGAAAGAAAATAAATAAATTAAATAAATGACGCGAAGTCAGCCCTATGGTCGAGGGTTCTTATACAAAAAAAATATTGAAACTAAAGAAAATATTTCAGACGCGTTTAAAATAAAATAGTGTGATGACGCAAAAAAAAATGAAGGGTGCCGTACGATCGCCCTCGCTGGGCTACGAGGCGGTAGGAGGGGAGGGGGAGAGAGGGGGGGTAGGGTACAGACGGGACAGCTGGCCGGTTGCAATGATTCTTGAATAATAACGAAAAATGAGAATATAAAAAAAAGAAGGAACTACGATTTACTGAAGCTATTTTTAGTGGGCGCCAGTCACTTTATCGGTAGTGACACCGCAGTTAATTATTCGGAAATGAGAATTTCCCAGAAGGATGACTCGAACAAAAAGAAAATATAGAACTCGGCTAACCGGTGGCGAACATGGACGGATCAGGAGGGGTGGGAACACTGGACGTCGGCTCTTATCGGTAAGACCTCGACACACAAAAAAATTAAAGAGAGAAAATAAATCCGCGAATGAAAACGCACTCTACTGTAATGACTCTATAAACGCAATTCTATTAATTAACGATGAAATTATCACCGCCACTCACTCGCGCAAACGAAGAAAAGACGACGGCGATCGAAAATTAATCTCACAGTCAACGGCACACACGCCGGTACAAAATGGCGAGCGCTCGCACGTGGCGCCTCGCTTATCACTAATAAATGCCGGTGTGCAAAAAAAAAATGATAATAGCTAGGTAATTTTTATGGGGCAATTGGGAATAATCGAGGGGATAGGAGGGATGGAAAATTCAATGGGTACTCACTCGTTACAATTGTACACGCGAACAGAAACGCCGATATAAACGTCTCGGGCCGCCGATCCTCGCAGCTATCGTCGGGTGACGAGAGTAATTAACCCGATAACAGTCCCACTGGGTTTCTAGTGCGCTCGGGCGTTCGTACCAGGGCTCGACTGCACTCCTGGCACTCACTTTTACTCGGACAAGTCGATTTTAGACGGGAATAATACAAAACAAATCGGAATGTTCCTACTCGCTCTCAGTCTGCACGCTCGCTCTCCACACGCTCGGCTCGAAGTGAAGAAAAAATGGCCGTCGTCTTCGTCTTCTTCATCGATCGTGAGATCGATCGTGATTGGTGTCGAAGATGCGGTGTCATTGGCGGATCCCGATGGCAGGGCCTTCCGCTGCTGCTTCCGATTGGTCGGGCGCTGGTGGTTTGCGAGTTGCACGAGTGTATGCGGTGGAGACTCGGCTTGTTGGTAGTTTGGTGGAATACTAGGGGAATTTACGAGGAGTGATTAGCTGTGAGTGATAGATGTTCTATTCCGTCGCGGGATTGGAGGAATACTGGGGAAAATCGTGGGAATAGTGGCTTGTGATTGGCCGTGGCTCGTGGTTGTCCGAACTCGTTTCCATGTAAGCTCACCGGTGCGCGGCTAGTGATTCTAGCTTGCACTAGTCCCGATCGATAATTGTGGCGATTGCTGCGGTTGAGTGGCGCTAGTCCCCGGTCGATACGTCGATAATTACAGTCGTCTAGCCGTCGGGTGGCGCCTCGCGTGCAGTAATCGATAATCTTTGGGCCCCGTTGCGTGACGATTATCTCAGCTGTTCGGTGGATGTGCGGTGAGTCGCTGCGGTGATGCGTTGCCATGGAGACGGTTGACGCTGTCGTTGCTCTGGGTGTTTCGGTTATCGGTGACGAGAGTGAATGCGAGTTTAGGGGTGTAAGGATCGTTCGGGTGGGTGGAGGAAAAATCAATAATGATAGACTTTATTACTAGTAGTGCGCCGGTAATAGTGTTATAATATTCGTCTCGGTGTGGTGAGTGGCGGCCTTCGAGCCGGGCTGGGGGAAAATTGTGACCGCCACGTCACAATATATATTAGACTGGTTTTTAGGAAAAAAAAATTTCGCGAAACTCTCCACATTTAAAGGAGATGCTATAACAAGACTCCTGTCCAAATTTGAGCTCAATCGGACCATTCTAAGAAATTCCGCCGCGATGAAATCGATTTTGCCTTTGATTAACACGGGAGATAATTATTTTTCCAGTAATAAGCGCCGCATTCAGCCAATATAAGTATCCGGCCATCGAAACTAAGTGTAATCGATCGTATTACGTTCCCCTGAAATAGAAAAAAATAGGTACCGTGATGAATTTTTTTTTATTAACAACAATAATTAAAAACGTAAAAAATTGTTTTAATTCAAAAGATCGGTCATGTAATGAATTTACAATTTCCAATGGGATACAATGCAAGCAGACGGGTAGAAAAAGTGATGAATGCAACTAATTCACTCATTAATCAATTCTTTCATTAATTAAACAATAACAGGTAATTGATATTCGAATCCAGAAATCCAGAACAAATTGTAATCCAGAACCTTGTCATGGAATTATGTGGATTAAGGTGCTATAACAAGACTCCTGTCCAAATTTGAGCTCAGTCAGACCATTCTAAGAGGTTCCACCGCGATCAAAATTGATCACGTCTTTCTTTCGAATTAAGCCCATTTTTGACGTTTTTAAGTATTGTTATTAATTCAAAAAAAATGTCATCGCTGTATCTTTTTTTTCTGTTGGAAGGTAACGTAATACGATCGTTTGCACTTAGTTTCGATGGCCGGATACTTATATTGGCCGAATGCGGCGCTTTTTACTGGAAAAATAATTATCTCACGTGTTAATCAAAGGCAAAATCGATTCCATCGCGGCGGAACCTCTAGAATGGTCCGATTAAGCTCAAATTTGGACAGGAGTCTTGTTATAGCACCTAAATCCACATAATTTCATGACAAGGTTCTGGATTGATATTTAAATAACAATTAATTGTTATTGTTTAATTAATGATAGAGTTAATAAATGAGTGAATTAGTTGCATTCATCATTTTTTCTACCCATCTGCTTGCATTGTATCCCATTGGAAATTGTAAATTCATTACGTGACCGATCTTTCGAATTAAAACAATTTTTTTACGTTTTTAATTATTGTTGTTAATAAAAAAAAATTTACCACGGTACCTATTTTTTTCTATTTCAAGGGAACGTAATACGATCGATTGCACTTAGTTTTGATAGCTGGATACTTATATTGGCTGAATGCGGCTCTTTTTACGGGAAAAATAATTATCTCACGTGTTAATCAAAAGCAAAATCGATTTCATCGCGGCGGAACCTCTTAGGATGGTCCGATTTAGCTTAAATTTGAACAGGAGTCTTGTTATAGCATCTACTTCAAATGTAGAGAGTTTTGAAAAAACTTTTTTCCCTAAAAACCAGTCTAATATATATACGGGGAAAGCCCGCTGAATTCGAACGGGTCAAAACCCTCACCCCTTCAGAAATGGTTCGCAATTTTTTATTCAGTTTGGGGTAACCCAAAAACATCTTTTGATTTCTTGGAAATTTTCCCACCACCCCCTCCCCCTTAGAAAAATTAAAAGAATGAAAAATAAGAGAAATCAGACTGAGCGATATTTTTAAAATCGATGAATTTTTTTTCATGTATTCTGTGCTCAAAAAAATCAAGTTTCTATATAAATTCAGAATGGGATCTTTTTTGCTTATATTTGATTTTTTAATTTTTATTTTTTGGAACTAGGAAAATTCCGACAAACATTAAAAATAAGAATTTTGGTTTTTGCTTTTGAATCAATAAAAAATAAATCATACTCGTGAAAAATTCGATATCTCGATTTTTTCGGCTTGAATATCGATTTATTTTATTTGGACATGGTTCTTGCATTTCCTCCAACCTGAACCTGGGTTAAAAAGGCAGAGCGATATTTTTAAAATCGATGAGTTTCTTTCATGTATTCTGTGCTTTAAAAAATCAATATTCCATATGAATTTAGAGTGGTATATTTTTTGCTTTTATTGCAAAAAAATTTTTTTTTTTTTTTCGGAACTATGAAAATTCCGACAAACATTAACCCTAGATTGGGTAACATAGCTGGCTCATACGTCATTGGGTAACTGGGGT
Source organism: Sussaba pulchella (assembly GCA_963971145.1). Classification (NCBI taxonomy): domain Eukaryota; kingdom Metazoa; phylum Arthropoda; class Insecta; order Hymenoptera; family Ichneumonidae; genus Sussaba; species Sussaba pulchella. The sequence continues at coordinate 11,695 of CAXAQZ010000018.1, forward strand.
CTTTTAAGACCCGAGACTTGAGTCGCGTGGGATGATGGCTCAAATTCGGTTAGGACAACTTTTAAACAGTGCAATCTCTTCGTTTTTTAATAAGGAAGGTAGTGGTACCAATTATTTGTTGTTAACTTCGGAAACATATGGACGAAGTTGTCTAAACCGAAAAAAAACCTAAGAATTACGTGAATTTGACTTTTTTCATAGATCTTACTGTAGTATTCCAACTATGCTAGCGATCTTTAAAATTCCAACGGAATTTAAGAGATAAATAGTCACACTTTAAAAGTATCTGACCGAATTTTCTTTTAAAAAAAAATATAATTATTCAAACGTATGAAAAAGAAGAAATTACAAGAATCTGACGACTGACAAAGATCATTAAAAATTACTAATAAGGTAAACGGCCCAGTTTCTGACCCTGTCCTAGGTTGTGACCCCGACGGCAAAGTTTTAACGGCCATAAATACAGTTTTTGTCGAATAATAATTCAATTATCGGCTAACTAAAGAGCGCTTTTCACTTTTAATTATTGGACAAACACACTTTCCTTATGAAATATTTTATAATAGTAATTGACCAGTGAACAGTGTAAACACGCGTCTCAGTGGCTCTGCAGCAGCGGCCGTGCTAGACGCTGATACCAAGTGCGACGACCTACGAAAAACGAAAAATTTGTTCGTACTGTAAGTATAAAACGACATAAAAATGGTATCGACATATTCAGCATGAACCACACTGTTTATGAGATAAAAAATAATTTAACTTTTGGTTATATATTTGGTTAAATCCGTAGTGTCAATAACTACGTCACATAATTTAGGTTACGTTGCAGTTGTTGACCCTCGACTTGTCTCCTGCGAATAGCCTTTTCAATGAGAAACTGAAATATGTATTATTGTGTCCTTTATTTTACATATTTTGGGTGTAAAGAAGAAACGGTTTCGAAAGTAATTTTTATAACGATTTTTTGCTTTTAATTTAAATTTTTTTTTACATATGTACAGAAAAAAAAATAGTTGTGCACTAATTCATTGTTTTTTGCTGTTTATACTCGTTTGTATATATGTGTGTCCGTGAAATGACATATATTTCAATTTAACGTTTTCATGAGGATATTCGAAAGGGTCAGAAAGTGAGTACGCATAGGTGTCATGAATTGCGCCAAGGGGGTCATAAATCGGGTACACGTAGGTGTCACAAACTACGACATGGATGTTTTTCTAGTGTCAGAAACCCCGGCAGGTGAGAAGCGATATTAAAACAACTATTATATTAATGTATATTAATTATTTCACTTGTTTAATAAGTAAATCTTATTTAGGGGGCCTTAAGGAGGTAGATACAATTAGACGGGCAAAAATTACGCTTTAAAAAACATTTTTTTTTATAAAGAAAGTTTAATACAATCATTATAACATTTTGTACAATTGTTGAAGAATAGGTGAGGTATGTAAAAATATTTTTTTTTTAATTTTTAAAAACAAAATGGCGGCTGTACCCTGGCGCGAAGTTGACCCATAAAAAAAACGGCACCCAAGCTGGGAGTCGTGTTATTGATTCGTAACAGTCCAGAAAAAAAATTTGGCTTAAGTATACATTTAGTTTATCGGCAAACCTCGAAAATTGAAAAAAAAATAAAAATTTTACAATTGGTAGAAGTTTTTGTGAAAAATTGATGATTTTCACTGTTTTTTCTGCCAGTTTTGCATTAATAACTCAATTTTGCAACATAAAATTCCAAAACATTTAGGTTTACAGACAAGCCTATGGTATAAAGAGGAAACCCTGAAAATTTCAGCTGAATCGGACCAGTAGTTTTTGAGTAATCGTGGTTGCCAATTTCAAGAATGTTGTTTTGCGAAAAACGCGAACCAACCGTTACGTTCGAATTCGACGTTGTAACGAACGCTCCCTCTGTAGGCCAATGATGTCTCCAATACATGTATATATATACACACATACATACATATACTACCATCAGGTATACAAAAACGGCCTGGGGTATTCCAAAGTACGATACAATAGATAAAACTTTTAAAACACCTGCTATGCGCTGAAAAAGAGGTTCTAGAAAAACGAAGAAAAAATATAGAAGGAGTTCGAATTTCGGTTCGAAACTTTTTGGAGCGTATTCTACGGGAAATTTCCTAACTTTTTAGAGGGGAAAAAAATCGATTTTTTTGACCGTCTAATTGTATCTACCCCCTTAACGCACGTGTTAAAACCTTTACTTTTCATTTTGGCTATATCACGCGTCAATGAATAGTCAAAATCCGACGTCGCTCCTCTTAAAGTGTCAGTAACTGGGCCGTTTACCTTATAATTGATTACTTCGATTAAAATTTATTATAAATGTTTGAAAATATGTTGAATTATACGAAAATTACATTATACGTCTAATGTGAGGAACAAATCTCTCACTGGATATTGGTTCAACTTTCATGTTTTTGATGATGCATGAAAAGTCATTCGATCGAATTGTTTGCCATTGTTAAAAAAAACTTTTGATCGTGATTTGTGTTAAAAAAAAAAAAAAAAAAAAAAAGGTCAAAAATTTTTTTAAACGAAATATGTTTTTACATTCAAACTGCAAAATTCACGTTCGAAACGTTCAAATAAAATTATTTCACGACAAACACTTTTACCAAAAAAATTCTCTGACGTTATTGGGCAACTGGGGTCTTAAGAGACCCCATCCGGTCTTCTTTATTGTTCACAGTACACCCAGAGCACTCATTTCGTTGCTCACCGACCGAAAGCGACAGTCGGACACTCGAAGTAAATTATGGCTATGGTCCCAGACCAATTAGGAATCTGGCTGAGCTGAGGGCGTAGTTTGAATGTCGAGTGGGGCCCCGCAAGACCCCAGTTACCCAATCTAGGGTTAAGATTAATAATTTTAGTTTTTTTTTTAATCGATAAAAAATAAATCATTCGTATGAAAAAATCGATATCTTGATTTTTGCGGCTTGAATATCGATTAATTTTATTTGGACTTGTTTTTTGCATTTCCTCCAGTCTTTGAATTTTTGGAAGCCCCTTAGATACATCCTATCCTCTTACTGCACCTTTCTAACGTTCATATTACATTTTTTTAGGGACCTGGGGTTAGTTGCAAAATTATGGAACGAAAAAAAGGATGCTAAAAACAAATTTTCATACAAACCCGGGTGAAAAAGGCAGAGCGATATTTTTAAAATCGATGAATTTTTTTTCATGTATTCTGTGCTTGAAAAAATCCATATTTTATGTAAATTTAGAATGGGATCTTTTTTGCTTATATTTTATTTTTAATTATTAATTTTTCAAAACTATGAAAATGTTGACAAACTTAAAAAATGGAAATTTCAGTTTTTTTTTAGAAAATCAATAAAAAATAAATCATTCCTATGAAAACATCGATATCTAGATTTTTTCGGCTCGAATATCGATTCATTTTATTTGGACTTGGTTTTTGCATTTCCTCCAGTCTTTGAATTTTTCACAGCCCCTTAGATACATCCTATCCTTTTACTGCACCTCCCCAGTGTTCATATCACGTTTTTTTAGGGACCTGGGGTTAGCTGCAAATTTATGGAACGAAAAAAAGGATGCTAAAAACAAAATTTTTATATAAACCCGGGTGAAAAAGGCAGAGCGATATTTTTAAAATCGATAAATTTTTTTTCATGTATTCTGTGCTTAATATAACTTGAGTCAACTCCCAATCAAAAGTGTTGTGAGACTCCAACTTAACGAAAAAGAAAACAAAAAGTGAATGAATTATTAAAAGTCGATATTCAAGTCGAAAAAATCAAGATATCGATTTTTTCATAAGAATGGTTTGTTTTTAATTGATTTTCTAAAAAAAAACTGAAATTTCCATTTTTTAAGTTTGTCAAAATTTTCATAGTTTTCAAAAATTAATAATTAAAAATGAAGTATAAGCCAAAAAGATCCCATTCTAAATTTATATAGAATATTGATTTTTTCAAGCACAGGATACATGAAAAAAAATTCATCGATTTTAAAAATATCGCTCTGCCTTTTTTACCCGAGTTTGTATGAAAATTTTGTTTTTAGCATCCTTTTTTTCGTTCCATAATTTTGCAACTAACCCCAGGTCCCTAAAAAAATGTAATATGAACGTTAGAGAGGTGCAGTAGGAGGATAGGATGTATCTAAGGGGCTTCAAAAAATTCAAAGACTGGAGGAAATGCAAAAAACAAGTCCAAATAAAATGAATCGATATTCAAGCCGAAGAAATCAAGATATCGATTTTTTCATACGAATGATTTATTTTTTATCGATTTTTGAAAAAAAAAACTAAAATTATTAATCTCAATGTTTGTCGGAATTTTCATAGTTCCGAAAAAAAAAAAATTTTTTTTAAATAAAAGCAAAAAAGATCCCACTCTAAATTCATATGAAATATTGATTTTTTCAAGCACAGACATGAAAAAAAATTCATCGATTTTAAAAATATCGCTCTGCCTTTTTCACCCAGGTTCAGGTTGGAGGAAATGCAAGAACCATGTCTAAATAAAATAAATCGATATTCAAGCCGAAAAAATCAAGATATCGAATTTTTCACGAGTATGATTTATTTTTTATTGATTCAAAAGCAAAAACCAAAATTCTTATTTTTAATGTTTGTCGGAATTTTCCTAGTTTCGAAAAATAAAAATTAAAAAATCAAATATAAGCAAAAAAGATCCCATTCTGAATTTATATAGAAACTTGATTTTTTCGAGCACAGAATACATGAAAAAAAATTCATCGATTTTAAAAATATCGCTCAGTCTGATTTCTCTTATTTTTCATTCTTTTAATTTTTCTAAGGGGGAGGGGTTGGTGGGAAAATTTCCAAAAAATCAAAAGATGTTTTTGGGTTACCCCAAACTGAATAAAAAATTGCGAACCATTTCTGAAGGGGTGAGGGTTTTGACCCGTTCGAATTCAGCGGGCTTTCCCCATATATATATTTCCACTTGGGATATGACGTTTGCATAAGTAGGGAGGAGGATTATATTTAATTTGGTAATTTGTTGTCTCTTCTACCGTTATATCCAGATCGGGATAGTTATCATGAATAGCAGAGCCAGAGATACGGGTCGACAGTACCTTTCTGGGAGCGCAAAGCGTAAGGCAAAATATGAGAAGTAAAGAATGAAACAAGATACAATATCAAAAACACGCAAGCTTTATGATTTTTTTAACGTTCGGAGCGATGGTGCTGAATCCAACGAAATAGAAGAAAAAAATATAGGAGTCGCGTCGTCAAGCCAAAAAGCGGTCGAAAGCAAAGCACTTGCTTCCGACGTAGCAATATCTTCGACAAGTCAAAAACAATCCGATACAATGTACTCCAATAATATTGGTGGAACGCCGAGCAACTTCAATCGAGATTATTGGATTCCGAAAGGAAGTAGTGAAGTGCAAAATATGAGCAGCGATTTCTTGAATTCAAAAAAAAAAAAAAAACATACGACAAAAAAAATAAACCACGATTCTGTCAGTTTTATATACAATTTTATAGACTAATAATGGAAAACTCATTAGAGTCGTGTTTCCCAAATGTGGAAATAGTCTTACGCATTTATTTATCTTTAATGATTACCAACTGCAGCGGAGAACGTTCTTTTTCAACATTAAAGCGCGTGAAAAGTGAGTTAAGGAACACGATGGGACCAGATCGTCTAAATAGCCTCACTCTGATGAATATCGAATGCGATTTACTGAAAGAAATCGATTTCACTGGTGTCATCTCCAAATTTGCCAACGCTTAATCGAGAAAAGTCTTTTCGTCAAAGTTGTGTTTCATTTTATATTCTCTGTCAAACCAGGGGCCCACTAATAAAATTTGCTACGGGCCCCATGCAGGCTTTATCCGGCACTGCCTATTGATACCTTACTTTTTTGGATTTAAAGGGGAATGCGAGAGAATGAAGTTTCGGCAGCAAACGTTTCGGGGAAAAATCGAATATTTTGTAAATAAAACATGTGAATTTCTAAATGTTTAATGAATTTTGTAGCTTCTTCGCCGATTTCTACATTTATTGATCCAAACTAAATTTAAAAAAATGAAAAGACGATTGCTTTTCGATTAATATCCTGAAATTATATCCCTCCTTTTTAGTCACCAAGTTTGGAAAATCAAGTTCTATTTTTCGACTTTGACTATTTGTCAACGAAATACAGGGCATCTGATTGATAAGAAATTTCAAATGCAGATACTTCGAGGTGTCTAAAAGTCGAAGATATATTCAATTGATTCAAGTTCAAGCCCTCATTTTTGGCCAAAAAAGTGCGATTCTGGCCCACTGTGCAGTGCCCCGAAAATTAATTGGAACACAACTTATTTAAAAGTTATAAGTCATATTATGTGGATATCACGAGAATTCATACTTTTGTTATAAGTTTGACAATGGATTTGATCTTCTTTTGCTTTTATGACTTGCAAAACGCTTCTCAGCATAGGATTTACGAGTTTTTTTACATGCTTTCTCAATTTTGCCGTCATGATACGATATCCGAATTGCAACGCTTATCATGCTAGTTGTCACCGTGCGATTCAATTTTGCAATATGACTCGTCCCACAATTTCTTACTGGGATTTGAGTCGGGTGATTTCCCAGGCCAGTTAAAAACTGTGATACTCTTGCTCACCATAATCATTACATGGATAGCAACCTTTCTCAGCTCAGGTAGCATGCGGCCGTTAAAAACATCGATACGTCCGTCCAACTTCATTATTCCGATGACAAGTACAGCTCTATTCTGGAAGCGTTTACCTTTTTCGGCCAGACTGAATTGAGGTTATGTCATGTCATAGCTCAAGTCAAATTTACTCGGTTTTGAGCGCGCTCAGGAGTATGTGTGCCCTAGGGCGGCTTGAAAAAAAAACTTTTTTTTTCCTTTTAATCCAAATACATTCACGCCAAAGTAACCTTCCATCAAGAGAATCGTGTCAAAAATTAGCCCGATCGGACCATTCTTAGGGGTCGCGCAAGATTTTTCTAGTTTTCCCATTTGATTAACATGGGAAGAACGAAAAGTGTCCATTAAAAAAATCGTAGCTCCGCCAGTTTTATAGGTACATTGATCCCGTTAGTCCCATTTGAAAGCTCTTGAAAAACCGCTTAAAATGGCGTGCGGACGTTTGAAATCTGATTGCAACTTCCGTCGATAATTTCTTACGAAACCACAAAATTATTGATGGAAGTTGAAATGGGATCCCAAAGGTCCGCACGCCATTTTAAGCGGTTTTTCATGAGCTTTCAAATGGGACTTGCGGGATCAATGTAGCTATAAAATTAGCGGAGCTACGATTTTTTGAATGGAAACTTTACGCCCTTCCCATGTTAATCAAATGGGAAAACTAGAAAAATCTTGCGCGACCGGTAAAAATGGTCCAATCGGGCTCATTTTTGGACACGATTCGCTTGATGGAAGATACTTTGGCGTGAATGTATTTTGATTTAAAGAAAAAAAAAAGTTTTTTTTCCAAGCCGCCCTAGTGTGCCCTTAAGGGGGCTGAGTCGCCTAAATAAATGAGGTAAAGATTTCTTTTTCTGTGACACTGTTAATCCATACTTGAATTCTATTTCATCATCATAGAATCCCTATTCTTACGTACTATTTGGAATTCTCTCGGAGCCAGATAGGTCATCGGAACGCTGCGAGATCTATCACGAAGTTGCTCACTTGTCGCAACTTTCGGACCATACGAAGAAACGGATAACTCAATCCTGACGTCTCATTTTCTTCGTAAGGGAGCTCATTCCAGTATGGGTGTGAGATTTATTTTTAAACGTTCCTCAAAAATCGTAGGAACCTATAACATGGAAAAAAAGTTTCTCTCCTCTCATCCTAAAATCCCACTTTCATACCAGAATGTAGTGTGTTACGAACAATATGAATCCTTTGGTCCGAAAACTGCGACGAGCGAAGAAAAACTTAGTGTCGAGAAATGACTTACAAACGTTTAATTTGGAATAGTAGTGCGCTTCTATGGCATATTTACATTTCCGTTTTCTTTATCTGGTTTCACTTGATATTATGGGTTATTTTTCCTAACATTGGATAAAAAATAATGATTCTCAACCGAATTAATATATGTCACAATGATGTGACTAATATTATCCAGAGCATAACATTTGTTGTCGTTGGTTGGTTGGTCGGTAGATTGGTCGTCGTTTGTTTTATTGCTTGATGCGTTGCGATTCCTAATATTAGAGACATACCTTCCATCGGATGTTGTGAAGAATTGAGGTTATGTATTGCAAGACGTAATTGAAGAGTTCTCAACAAGAAGGCGACAGGCGCTCGAAAATACGGATAAGTATTGTCCAAGCGGTGACGTCACGATGAAAAATCGAAAGTTTGAATTTGCAATAATGAAAGATACTATTCGAGAGAGATTAGGGAATGAATATTAGTCTTCATTTACGATTTTTCCAAAATCCTCATACTTTTAAAATAAAAAAATAAAAGCTGCATAATTTTCGCATTCAAAAATCCATGTTATCACATATTTAAATTACCGTTAAAAATTCAGATTTTATCGTAACAACGAAATTTTCCAACACAATTACTCGGGAGGCTATAGCGGTAAATACAGTATAAAAAAATTATGCAAAAGTTTATTAGAAATTGATGTTAATTTAGTCTGGATAAAAAAAACCATGTTTTTCGAGTTTCGCATAAAAAATGTGTCGACGGAAGTTTCGTTCTGAAAAGGATTTCCGCCTCTCCTTGTAATTTCAGTTTATTTTCGAACTTTCTGGAAAGTTCCAGCTTTGTAACATCATTATTATGAAAAAAACCCTGGGTCGAACATGAACGCGCGGCGCAGCGCGTTGCGATTGCGTTTCTCGGGAAATGAGTGGACGGTCGTCTTTCACCCGAGTAGAAAATGAAATCAGGCACTGATATGGCCCGGATCAGGAAGGCCTGGTCAGATAACAAGGGCCTGATCGAACAGCCTGATCATGGCCTCATAATGGGTGTAACGCACATGTTATGTCATGCCCTTATGCTTCTGGCCCGATCGGGGAATCATCGGGCAACCCGCGGCCTACCCGATCATTCCCCGATCGGGGCAGGAGCATAAGGGCATGATATGACAAACGCGTTACCAAAATCATCAGGTCATGATCAGGCAGCCGGATCCGACCCCTGTTGTAATCGGGGTGCTGCTTCTCAAATCGGAATAGGATAAAATAATTCGAAAGAAAAATTATACATTTCTTAGATACAATTAGAATTCACATGTAGGTTAAAAAAATATAATAAAATTTCAATTAGTTATCAATTTTGCTGCTGAAAAAATGCATGCCTCATTTGTCAAAAATACCTTGGTCTGGTTGGTCCACTTTGAATCTCTTTGTTCGTGAAGTATTCGTCAGGTAACAATTCTCAAGAACTGACAGTGGTGTATCCTGTAATACTGGCAATGGATCTGTTGTATTTTGGGAGATGGTAAAAATTTCCGCGAAATATTCTCCGGTCACCCCATCCAATTGAATTGTAGGTGCATTCGCAAAATCGAACGATTCATTATCGCGGGGACTCAAAGATTGTGTAGCTTCATAAATATCGTCATCGGAACATCCTTCAACCATTTCCATTTCATGATTTCGAGTATCGTCTAAATAAACAGAAATAGACCACTTCATTGAAATAAATTCCAAGAAGGCAACTAGAAATAATATAAATGATTGGCAATATCCACAATTATACTAGTTCGAATTTTACTTGTATAACTGAGAAGTTTTTTACAAGCTACCCTTGATACATATGATTTTCTATCCTGAGCCATGTTCCCTATAGTGATACATCAACATGGTTGATGTATCACTGGCCCTACAATTTTTGTAACGGTGGGTTCCGAACCACCGGGAGAACACAGAAAAAACACATAGAATAATATTTTCCATTGGTGTCGGCGCCGGGATTCGAACCCGGGACCTTCTGCATGGGAACCCGGGCACGTAACCACTTGGCCACTGCGTCTCCATCCACAATTATAATAACTGTCCATAATTTCGATGGCAGAAGTTTTATCGTTGGTCGACCGGTGCAATGAAAATTCTTTTTAACGTGTCGTCCCTCTGGACCTCTCCAGAAGTTCTTTACTTTATCTTTTTGTTTTGTGCTACTTTTTTTTATTCATGTGTGACGGGTTGGTTTCGAAGTTCAGAATCTCATTCGGCCGAAAACCATCTTCACGCGGTACACCGAGCTACGCCACTATATCTATATGTATTAGGGCGGCTTGAAAAAAAAACTTTTTTTTTCTTTCAATCAAAATACATTCACGCCAAAGTATCTTCCATCAAGAGAATCGTGTCCAAAAATGAGCCCGATAGGACCATTTTTAGGGGTCGCGCAAGATTTTTCTAATTTTCCCATTTGATTAACATGGGAAGAACGAAAAGTGTCCATTAAAAAAATCGTAGCTCCGCCAGTTTTATAGGTACATTGATCCCGTTAGTCCCATTTGAAAGCTCTTGAAAAACCGCTTAAAATGGCGTGCGGACGTTTGAAATCTGATTGCAACTTCCGTCGATAATTTCTTACGAAACCACAAAATTACGACGTTTTCGGCTGAATGAGATTCGGGATTTCGAGACCTACCCTGTGTGACATGTCTCTTGGTTCCGGCTGTCTTTTTTTTAAATTTTTTTTTTTTTTTTTTTTGTTATGGGTTACATCAAAATTATCACTACGGCCAAAGCGAAATTAATATCTCTCGATAATCATTTGATTCTACCGGGCACTTGCTCTTGACTTGTTATGTGGTATCTATCCACAGTACATTTGGTCGACGGTGTTGAGATTTTAGATTGGGTCACCTTAGATCCCATCAATGGATCATTGATGTTGCATGCCGCTCTCTTTAATTGCTCACTGATTGGAAGAGATGTTCTAACCGCTTTTAATTTATACTTTTTTTTTCTTCCGCCTCTGCTACTGCTGCTGCCGACTCATCATTATCCGTTGAAAAAAAATTAAAATTTTTTAAAAACTCCCGACTGCAAAAAAAAACTCGGACGCAAAAAAACCAAAACTTAAAAAAATATATATCATAAAAAGTAGGTAGGTTATAAAGAAATATTTTCAATACAATAAATTTAAAAAGGATGAAATAATTCAAGGCATCTTTTTAGCTTCTTCATAGTTCAATTTATGATCGGTCATTTCGGTGAATTCAATATTTTGAATCGTAGTAATTTCTTTATTTCTCTCAATTCAGTCGGGAGACGTCTTCTTTCGCATCGTCAAACATTTATATTTCATATTATCTTCATGTTTAATTAATGACGTCTCCCGACTGAATTGCGAGAAGTAAAGAAATTACTACGATTCAAAATATTGAATTCACCGAAATGACCGATCATAAATTGAACTATGAAGAAGCTAAAAAGATGCCTTGAATTATTTCATCCTTTTTAAATTTATTTTATTGAAAATATTTCTTTATAACCTACCTACTTTTTATGATATATATTTTTTTAAGTTTTGGTTTTTTGCGTCCCAGTTTCTTTTTGCAGTCGGGAGTTTTTAAAAAATTTTAATTTTTTTTTCATTCTTTTTGAATTCATTATTTATTAAGAAAATTTATTAGCTGTTACTCGATTTATAATGGCAATGAATGAATTGTTGCAGACTGTAATAAAATTGTTGTTATTCGTAGGTTTTATTTTTCTTTATTTTATTTTATATTAAGGTTCTGACCGGAGTGGGGTCGAGGTGTGGTTTAAATCTCCGTTTTTTGATCTCCGTTTACAATTTTGTTCAGCTTGGCTGGTTTTCTAATTTCCATCCGTGACGGCGTATTATTTACTATTTAAAATCATTTAATCACACTCATCACATTTATTATTATTATTTTATCGTCATACCTTTATATAATTCATACATTCGTATTATTTTTACATTCGCATCCAGATCACACTCATTCTTGGTTTCTTCTATTTAATATTTATTCGATCTCGTGATAATATTCGCGCACGCATTCCATCCTACACAAACATTCATCACATCGAAAATATCTATAATTCCTTGTATACATTTCAATCACGCTTATTATTTCCATCAACGATCTAATTTCATTCCAACGCTCCGTTCTTATGTCCATGTCGGTTTCGCCAGTTGTATACCACAAAGCCGTTCAAAATACATTAATTATATTTTAGCACAATTTAGACAGATATATATTATCACATCAATTCAGTTATTTTCGTTCCACATATCATTTTATCTCGTCTTTGTAGTCACATATTATTGGATTCATTTTATGTTCATTTATTTCACGTTTCATTTTGTTTCACGTTTCATGGTATGATTTCATTATCATTTCAGTTTATCATATCTTTCTTTGATCTTTCCACTTTGTCCACGTTCATTGGTAAAGCGAAAGTCGGTCCCACGAATCAATCAGTTCAATAAATACACATACATTTGTAAATTAACACATACATATAGAATATTACACAAACAAGTATATAAATGACATTGTGGCTTCAACCGATTCTGGGTTGAAACCACCCCAGAAGGTATACGTATGGAGCCTTCCGCTCCGGACGGCGCACGCCGGGCGACTCACAGAAGAATCCGTTATGATTCTCGAATATTCCACTAAAATCCTTCGAGTTATTAGATTTCGATTGCCGAAATCGTAACGGTGCTGGCCGCGCGATCGATGGTAGGGGATCACGGTCGTTACAAGACTATCATAATCATAAGCCATCCCGAAATGATTTCACATCTGCCGATCGAATTTTTTTTATTGCACACAATCTCTGGGCTCAAAAATTTGTTGATCGTCAAAATATAATTTAATACGTTATTAAAAAAACCATCGATTCAACAAAAACAATTCCAACCTTTTCATTTAGTAAGAACATTTATCTATTAGCTGTAACTCGATTCACAATGGCCACAAATGAATTTTTTCAGACGATTATAAAAACAATTTTTTTATAAATAAAAACGATTTTTTAGAAAAAATTTAATTTTTTCAAAATCAATTTTGACTAATTGATCGATGATAGTCATTTTTAATAATTTAAATTAATCAAATTTGGAACGTAAAAAATTATATTTTTCAAAATCGGTTTGTAAAAGTTAACTCTGAACGATTTCGATAAATTAGTTTTTAAACATGATTTTATATTCTAGAAATAGATTCATAATCGTCGTTTAAATACTGAAAATCCTTAGGTAAGAGTTAATTTGGATTTAACGGGAATGAAGAAAGAATAGCGCCAAGAATTTGGCTGCGATCTCTGGCAGCACAATGCCAGCAAATCAGTCGGGTAGAGAAGCACGTCGACGGTGGTTGGTCAATCATTACAATGCTCCGTTGCTTCCATTCCACCAAGTATACGGAAGTTCGTGGAGTCAGTGTCAGCGCTTTTCGGTTAGTGTAGTGCGCGGCTAGTCCAGCCTTGACTTCATGTAAATATAGAGCGCGGCTAAGATCAGCCTTGACCTTCATGTCAGCGCAACATCCTTCATGTAGAGCGCGGCTGAGATCAGCCTTGACCACTCGTCAGCGCGTCATACTTCATGTAAAGCGCAACTAAGGCCAGCCTTGACGAGTCGTCAGCGCATTGTAGTAAGTCTTCATAATTGACTACTTGTCGATGGTTCACACAGCTCTCGTTGAATTGAAGATAAACATCTCCCGCTCCAAAATAATACCTTCTATTATCAGAGGAAAATGAATACATTTATCGAACAATACGACGAAAACCCCTTTCGTCTCAGATACCTTGCCTTTCTCAGAATTCGTAGGTCGTAGCTCCGTTTTGGGATCTCTGAATTCTAATCAATAGGAAAAATGACGAGGTGAAACATCCTCATCGATGAAGTTTATCTAGTTCACATTTTTTTACCACTTTAATAAATAGTAGCACAGTAAGGTAGAAGAGGGACATGTACACGAATATTTCCATTAACATCGAACCAATATTATAAGAGAATGATTTTTATTTTTCAGAAAGGCATAGGTTATCCATGCTTTCAATAAAAGTAATGAAAATTGAGCACGCAATAAATCTCATCGATAAGACTTTCTCAGTGTTCATTTTGTATTGACTGAAATTCAGAGGTTGCACATAAAAGTGAATTCAAAGTGGTCGATAATAATAAGGCTGAGATTCGGAGTCTCAGTTACAAAACTCTTATCTGAAAATAAAGACTTCAGTTATGCTCACCGTTAAGCTGTTTCGAAATACACCCGTAGATATATATTTTTTTTGAATTACGTATCTTTTTATATATTTCATATATTCTGTTATCTTCTGAATTATCTGACGTTCCTGTCAATGGCGACAGGTGATAGAAACGTCAGAAACGTCTTTATATTACAAAACCCTCACGATTGGTCACTCTGACCCCCTCGCGATTGGTCGAACGCGTTATGTACATCTTTTGAATGGGTTCGATAGTTTTGAACATTAAAAATCTCTACGAGTGTACATCCGATCTTATATATTAACATCCTATAACAATTTCTGTGATCCAAAGAATCTATGTGCCAAAATCTGTCAGAAGAGAATCAGCCGTTTCGCCATACACTTCAGCGCAATTTTTCACGTTGACTCGACGAAACTCATAACACCCGTCTTTTGCCCTGCGGGCAGTCGGGAGTTAAAAAGCATATGGCTTGGTTTCAAGTTCTTTCATTCGCTCGGAAGTTTTTTTATAAGAATCTAATAAAATTAAAATCAAAGAAAAAAATGTTTAATCGAGATATTGTTTAAAAATAAAATTGTTTATATAAATAAAAATCTCCTGCTGTACATAACTTAAAATAACTCACGTGCATGTCCCCGAATTTCCACAACATACTCTCGCCACGATGGCAACGGATTGTTGAAAGCTTTAACCATTTTATGCAATGTTGCCGTCTTCTTCGCAGTATACGGAGGAGGCATATACTTGCAAAACATTCTCTCCGATTCTATATCAAATCGCAACCATGTCGATGGAACGATATCAATTTGTTTCAGTTTTTTTTGTCCAACGGAAACGTCACAAGCTTGTATTGCTTGTTCATCTAAAATTATTCGCCAAAAACAAATTAATCACAGATGACAAAAAGAATAAGCTAATTATTGTTGATCAAATGAATTAATTTAAAAAAATAAAACGTATAAAGTATATTAATTATTGGCACAAAAGCAGTAACGGAAAATGAAAACATGCTTGTTTGTAATTTGATCAACTTGGAGAGGTTGGGAATGCAAATCTTTGCGAAACTAATATTACATATTATCATACCTTCAAATGTAGAGATGTCTTCTGGTTTTACTCTCATACTTACTGCTGCACGGTTTTTTAACCTATGTCTTTCAACTCTCATACGAGTCAGCTCACATTTCCGCTTCCGACGAAATTCCTCGTCTGAATCACTCGAAGAATCACACATTTTTAACGCTTTATTTCACTGCAAACACCACGAACTAAACGCACAAACAGTTGATATTCAATGAAAATTCTAGGTTATGTTCGGTCACGTGGTTCGGTCACGTCGTCAGATTGCATGCATTGGCCTCAAATTTGGTAAAGGGCCGACCGTACGAGGCACCGATAAGGCACCGATCGGGCCACCCTACTTAGACCTTGCTCAGGCATGCCTTATCAAATAATGACCAGGCCCCGATGAGGCTGCACTGATCAGGCATGGCTGACTGAATAATGATAGGGGCCCGATGAGGCAGCCCTAATCAGGCAGGTATTACCAAATCCTGGTCAGGCCCCGATGCTACCTAAGGCCAGCCCGATCCATTTTTAACTCCCGGCTGAAAACGGAAGTTATGTGTTTCGTCGTGAGCAACGTGAATTGGCGTTTTGTTGGAAATGCGTTTCCGGCCAAACGGCTGATTTTCTTCTTACAAATTGATGTAAATCGGTGTCGGAAGTCACAGAGAGGGTTTAGCTTCCATAATATTTATGATCAGATCTCAACTCGCGGAGATATTAAATGTAGAAATTTGAACGCTTTCGAACGTTTTCTTCAAATCGCAATTTTGATCGGTTCGACTGCATGCATTGCAGACTTCACGGCAGCGTCAGCTGTGACAGCGCGTGTGTAAGTGCAGTGGAACGTATCCGTGTGTTTTGCATCGAGGCTCTGGACGATGTCGCTGAGTGCGAGAGAGACAGCGCGATTGGTCGATCGTTTTAACCTCGAAACAGAACTTTCAACGGAAATTTTTTTTTTTTCTCGAGTGATTCAGAGTGAAAATTTTTTATCAATTGATTTCACGTATGAACGATATTTTTTTAAAGAGTGCATTTTCCATTTAACGTTCAAGAATTAGTTAGCAGGATTGATCTACTGACGATTTTATCAAGCACGTCGAATTAATAATTCTGGATACTTGTATTCGGGCGTGAAATTGAGATGTATGTGAATGTGGAGGTTAGGTCGGATGACGTGGTTATGCCCGGTGATATTGTTTTATTTATGGTCATCAACTGATGTCACGTACGAACGATATTGTTTAATGAGTTCATTCTTTTTTATTCAACGTATGATAATGTTATCAGGATTGTGAAAAACGTGAATATTGATGTTCAGCTGGACGATGTGGTTATGCCCAGTGATATTGTTTACCTCGGTGGAATTGGCAATTCGAAAGAAAAAAATTGTTGTCGGATTCAATTTTTTACTTTATCCTCCAACCGACAAAACTTTGGACACAGCGATTTGTCAGAATGCACAATATGTATATTTGTTTTCAGTGTTTTTCCTATATGAGTCAGGTCCTTTTCGAAGTAGCATTCATTCAATGTTCACTCGCTTAAGACATATTCAAAACCTATAATGACTGGGAAGGACGAGCGGAATGCGCTGACATCTGGTCAAGGCTATGTCGAGCCGCGCTTGAAAACTGTACAATGCGCAGACATTTGGTCTAGGCTACATAGAGCCGCACTCAAAATCTCCATAATGCACTGAGATTTGGTCAAGGCTGTATTAAGCCGCCCTCAAGACTCCACGATGAGCTGACAATTTGTCATGGCTACATGGAGCCGCGCTGAACAATCACAGGATGCGCTGACATTTCGCTGAGACTGTACTCAACTGCGCCCAAGGACAACCAGCATGTGCCGCAGCTAGTCGATCTTTTAAAGTCTTGTCTCATCAAATTTCTATACAGTGGTCACGTTTTACGATATTGAATCGATAAACAATAGTCCATTATGACACTATTAGGAAAAATTGTTTTGTGACGTGGACGTCTTGTTCGAGCTAAATGATTCCAATCATTGGCGGACGTGGAGAAAATTATATCAAATTATCTTTAAAAAGGATGAAATAAAATAAATTTAAAAAATTTTAAAAAACTCCCGGCTGGAATAAAAATCGAACACAAAAAAAATTAGAACGAAAAAAAAGTAATCTGATAGAAAGCATGAAAAAAATTCATGAATCTAAAAAGAATACAACAAATTAATAAATTTAAAATGGAAAAAATAAATTAGTGAAATTAAAAGAATGAAATAAATAAATAAATTCAAAAAGGATGAAATAATCCAAGAAGTCATCTTAGTTTATTCGTAGTTTGAATTATGATCGTTCGTTTGTATGAGTTCAATTTTTTGAATCGTGGTAATTTTCTCACTGCCCTCAATTCAGTCGGGAGACGTCATTCCTTAAACATAAGTCGGGGTACGTTTTCTTTCGTATCGTCGAACATCTAAATCCAGATCGTCTTCATGTTCAATTAATGGCGTCTTCTTTGCACTGTCAAACATCTATATCCTATATTATCTTTATGTTTAATGAATGACGTCTCCCGACTGGATTAAGGGCAGTTAGGAAATGACCACGATTCAAAAAATTAAACTCATAGAAACGAACGATCATAATTCAAACTATGAATAAACTAAGATGACTTCTTGAATTATTTCATCGTTTTTAAATTTATTTATTTACTAGCTGACCCGGCAAACGCTGTTCTGCCATTTAATTTATTGCTCGTAAATATTTTAGTTGTTGAATAAAAAATAACGAATATATTGTGAGGGGGTTTGAATGTTTTAACGATCGATAAAATTCATCGAATGTGATCGATTAAATAGAACGATCGTTAATCGATAAAATCGAAGGAATGAAACGATTTGAACGAAGGTGTGTTTGGGTTCATGCTGACGGCAATGACGGTGCGCATTGTCATTCGATAAACAAACGTAAAAACGCTCGTGACTTTTGTATTGTATTGAGAAGAAAAATGTTGCACTGCTATATCGGTGCGTAGCACTTCAGAAATATCGGTACAATCAAGTATTTCATGGTGTATCTCACCGGGTCGTTTGGACTCCCAGGCGGATATCTCAAAGAAATCGAACGTAAGTATGAATCGGAAGTGAAATATCAAATTTGAAACTGAAAGTGTGGTGTTGTTGTGTGTCGCCGTTGTGTGCTAGGAATTCCTCGGACCCGATTTCGGATGCAGCTGTACCGATTACCTCAAGTACGACGACGGTGGACACAACTTATTCGCCATAGATTCCACGTGGATATCGAGCAAATACGTGAAGGTTTGACCGTGTTGGGCCGACACAAAGAGGGATGGAGCGCTGTAGACGATGATTGCCGATAAAAATAAAAAACCGCCAAATATTCATTTTCTCACTTCAACGTATTCTATAAACGTAACTGACATATTCAGTGTTTGATCTCTTGAAAGTTAAATGTAAAGTGAAAAGAGTAATGTATTTTTTATCGTAAAGTAGAAAGATGAAATAAAGAAAATCAATATTAATTTCGAAGAGCAATTGAGTGAACGATATTTTTTGTCAGTCCGTCTTTAGCCAACACAAATAAGCTCGCTGCTTTGCCCACGCGAGAACATGCCACGTATAATTGCCCGTGTGAAAAACATGGTGTGCCCAAGTCTAAGCCGCAATCGGACATCGTTTGGCGGGTAGGTCTCGAAATCCAGAATCTCATTCTGCCGAAAACGTATATATAGATGTAGTGGCGTAGCTCGCTTCACGCGTTGTACCGCGTGAAGATGGTTTTCGGCCGAATGAGATTTGGGATTTCGAGACCTACCCCGTTTGGCCTTGCGACTTATTGATTGTCATTGCGAATGCCAATCTAATAGGAAATTGAACGCGTTTGAATTCAATTGACACGTCTGTGGTAATCATTGAAATGCGTGGCAGCGAAACATTTTCGCCTCGGAATTTGCCATTCAAAATGGTGGCTTCGATAATGTTTTTCATCAATTTTTCAATGACCAATCGCGTGCTATTGCACAGCCGTGGTGGATTTAAGTTCCGAAGTAAAATAACCGGAGATCCAGCTTTCAGTCGTAGAAGGTATCGTGGCATGCCTGGCAAATCCAGTGAGTTCAAAAACTCTGTTGGATAATTTACAGCTTCGTTGGCATCGCACACTGTATCGATCGATTTGTATGATACCAAGTCGCCTGGCAACGACTGCTGTATCTTGAAGTTTAAATCGTCAACGTCCACAATTTTTGCTGCCAAAATGACTCTTTCTGCCAGCCACGCATGATTTACGTATTGTGTGTGTACATCGGGGAATATGCGGTCAATGAGAGAATTTTGAGAATCAACGATTGTGCAGAAGTCGGTAGGCAGTTTTATGCAGCCAGTATTTTCATGGATAGCAACTTTTCCATCGCCGATTTCTAACAATTGTTTGGAGAATGTGTCAGCGGATGGATCTTGTAGCATTTGGACGCGCATGTTTATTTTTAGCTGGACCTTTTCAACATTACATCATAGTGGCGATGATTTCAAGCAAGCGTTGATCTCATCGGCGTACGTTGAACGTGGAATGATGGGAAGTGTTTGTCGGAAATCACCTGAGAGGAGTAACAAAGTGCCGCCGAATAGTTTGTCGTTGTTTCTTATATCTTTGAGTGTTCTGTTCAACGCCTCAAGAGAATGTTTGTGTGCCATAGTGCATTCATCCCAGATGATAATTTTGCATTGTTTCAGCTCTGTGGCCATGGATGATTGTTTTTTTATGTTGCACACTGCGTGTGGGTTATTTTGAATATTCAAAGGTAGCTTAAATGCTGAATGTGCTGTTCTGCCTCCATCCAATAAAGTTGCTGCAATGCCGGATGATGCAACGGCCAATGCAATGCCATTATTTGATCGTATTTCGGCGAGGATTAGCGAAATGAGAAATGTTTTGCCAGTTCCACCTGGTGCATCCAAAAAAAAGAATCCACCTTGTCCCACCGAAACTGCCAGCATAATGCGGTCGTAAATGATTTTTTGTTCATGAGTCAGTAGTGGGACATTGCGGGTAACAATCGCTGCTATTTCTGCAGTATTGTACTGCAGTTCACGATTCATTTCGTTGTTCATTAAATCAGATGCATTTCGATTTGGCGAACGCATACCAAAATGACTGAGTTGTAAATTGGCAATGACAACGCAAAGATCCTCGATAGCAATCAATGCTTCATTGTACATAGCATCGCTGAATGTAATCGTTAGATCGTTGCACTGTGTACGAATTCGGTGCAATATATCGTCAGTCATTGAATCTTTGTGTTTATCCCACAACGTGTCTGCTCGTCCTGGGAAACATGTAGTCAACACTACAGCGAATAGTAGACGAATTTGTGTTGCTGTACAGCCCAATGCTGCTTCGGCAAGCATATCGTCCCAATAATTGTCGTCTTCGAGCAAGCCGAGTGCAAGGCATGCATCTTTATACGTTGGATACTGCTGTCCATTCACTTTGCGTATATCTTGAAATGACAATGGGCCGGTGACATTAACCAACAACAGTCGCAGATAGAAGCACTCAGTCTGCCTTGGTTTGACTGTATACACTCGGCCCAAAGTATTTGATTTGAATAGACCCGGGCACGCATCAATTGGTGTGCCTTGCTTGCGGGGCATCCATATTTTTGTTTGATTCCATGTGAAATAGTGTGGTACTTCGGAATAGAGTAGTGTCCGTGCAAAGGCACCAAAAGTATCCGCACGATTACACAATTCGAAAAATTCGGTGAGTGTAGTTTTTGGTGGATTCATGATACGCTCCATTGCTGTCTCGTTGGTGAAAAATACGCGCTGGCCATTTTCAAGATGGACGGCTAAATGTATAACTGCTGGATCCCGTTCATGAATTGGGAAACCAAAGATACGCCAGACAGCTTCATTAGAGCTGATGTATCGTCCAATTTGGTAGCGCATTATTTCGTCGTTGTCATTAAATCGAAGAGCATTCACATCAGTATTCTGAATTTGAAACACAGCCATATCGCTGCCTTTATTCACATACTTGCAAATGTATTTGATCGACTTTACCGAACTGCAGAACTCAACATTAATATGAGCATTGAATGTTTTGCTCAGCAGAGGCGAATATGGTACCACCCAACGATTGTCAATGTCAATCTCTGCGTCGTTGATCCTTAGCGTGAATGATTTCCCGCCATTATCAGTATTTCTTCGACGGTATTTTGGATATCCGTCGACGTTTGTGATCGTGTCGTTGGTGAAATCTTTAGGAAAACGCTTTGTACCGTAACGGTAGATATTTGTTACAATAATTAATACGGGCCAAGAGTACGCAAGAAAATTAGTAACACGAGAAAATGGGTAAAATCGTTTTTATTTCGCCGCCGTTTGTATATAATCTGGGTTCTATCGCTTCCCCTACATACACCTGTCGCTTCGCTCTTTAAATTGTGGGGGACGTGGGGTGGGACGGGGTGTTGTTGTTCTCGATGCGACGTTCCTCTTCACCCCGCGGGGCTGCGAAGCTGGCGCGCTGGTGCTTGCAACGGCGATAGGGGTAGCCCCTCTCCCGCCGCTCGACGCTCGATCGATGGTCGATACCTCGGTGCTCGCTGTACCCCCTCCGTGCGCCCTGGCTACGGCTGATCGGGTTCTCGCGGCGCTTTGGTTGCCGATACGCCAGTATCGATCCGTCAGCGGATCCCGTTCGAAGCAGGGGTACGCTTCTCGCTCGGCCGGAGATGGATCGATAATAGATGCCCTTGCTTGCGCTTATGCGGCGCCTCCCCGGAATGTTTTTAGGCTGCAACAGATTTAGCAGAAAGGAAAGGACTTGGAATCGTTTCGATTCCAACATAAACTGCTTCCGGCTTGGCTTGTTTGCTCCTCTTTGGATTCCTCTGTTTCCTCCGTCTATCTTCCCGGTAGCTTTCACGAACTCCACCTTTTCCACGCTGTCTCCAAAGGGCTATGTTCTTCGGCTGGTATGGCGATGGCTGGAGGTCCGGAGGTTCTGAAACAAATAATTTGACTATCTTCCTGGTTCTCGGGTGGCTCCTTTTACACGAATTCGGGTGCCTCCGACTGTTCGATCCAGTCCTTTGATTGGTCGGAGGCCCCTCCTCTACCGGTGTCTTGTCCGTTGCCACGCGTATGAAAACGTTGGCCGTGACCCTCCAAGGCCGCTGTGGTGTTGTCGGTTATCTCGTGTACCGAGGTAGCGTTTCACACATTATTGGAAATAATTCCGAAATATTATAATTTCGGAATTATGTGGAGCGTTAGCCGCGGTCTTCTCAAGGCCGTTGTCGATTATCGATTTTTCTATTATTCGAGGAGCGCTCGCCGCGCGTGCCTCCAAGGCCGATGTGACGTATTATTTGTCACATTGCTTCGTTTCCGTTATTTTATTCTATTTATCGATAATCGTTTCGGGGCAGACCGCGGTGGCCATAATGCCGTTGGAGCGGCAACGGTCAGTCGCGCTGTACGTTACAGTACATTTGCCATCTGCCATGCAAGGCGACAAACGATTCAGAACACCGCATGGACCATGAATCATGTTTGTGGTAACAATATCGAATAGTAGTTGATCAGTAGACGGATCTGGGATTTCCGCGGAAATTACACTATCAATTTCCTCAGGGCGTATTTTGTCGACTTACCAAATCAAAATGTGTGCATGAGGTAATCCTCGCTTTTGCCATTCAACCGAATACATACAGCAACGTGTGGGACCGAATACGCGTAATTTTGTAATGAAGCTCATTAAAGACTTCAATTTTTGTTTGAACACACGTCCTGTAATGTCATGACGATGCATTGTGTTTTGGCCTGGCAATAGCAAACTTGTAATCTCCTGCCACTTTGGATTACATGTAAACTCGCGCACGAAAGTCATAGCATCCTGTATGTATTATTGCATATGACGTGGACTGCCCACGTACGATGATGGTAGAATGATGGAGTTACCAATTTCGGCGGTGTCGGCGTTGCTCATGATAGCGTCGAATCATGAAACGATACGCATAAAACTCCATCGAGCTCACTTTCTTGTTTGTTTCGACTCCTGTAACAACATATTCATAAATATAAATTTGAAATGAGTGATGATGAAGTACCTGTGGCGGGATCTCGTTGTTTAATGTTTATGCAATATCTGTCTTGTCCCTTCCAGAAAATTAGCGGATATTGGAGAGCGTCGTATGAACGGTGTGTGTCGGCGATGAACTCCAGATTATTGTTCCTTCTTCTAATCACAAATTCTCGCGTCGCTGTGCGATCACCAACTATGACTCCAGCAACGTCGTCAACAACAGGCGCATTAAATCTACGCACGTGCTCTCCACCTGGTGTTTTATCTGGATTGATGACAATAGCGTGATGGTCACATTTCAGTTCGTGCATGTGTGATTTGAAGAATTTCAATAATTGTTTCACCTGGCTTCAGGTGAATTGAGGTTATTGTAGCCGCAACGTGCATCTACGCGATTGGCGAGTGCGCGATCGGCGTTCCCACGATTGACGTCCTCACCGCCCATGAAGTAGATTTGTAAAAATTTATATGATTCGTTTGGCATTGGCAGCAATGAGCCCACTTTGTGGTACACTTGGCCCTTGATTTTGCCCGTTGAATTGAATTGTTGACCATTTACCGCAGTATTGTGTACTATTTCTGTTGCTCCGAACGATGTCATTTGGAAGCATGAATTAAATCTGCGAATGGACTTCAGGAACAGGTTCGAATCTGGATCCGTGCCGATGAGCAAGCCGTTCAATGGTTCTGGTGGTGTCTTAATTTCTGGTAGTTGCACTTTTCCTGATGCGCAACACATGCCGGCTGACTCATGTTTGAATTTGAGCGCATGACAATGGGGATACTCTTTGTCCATAGCACCAATCAGAAGTTTCGGATGAGCGGAATATTCAATATCTGGCTCGTACTCGAATGCGAGACGAAGGAATGAAGCAGATGTAAATGCTCGATGTACTTGCTAGTATTGCCGGTCATTTGCTCTGCGTCTGTCAATTACGAACCTGCGCACTTGTCTCTGTTCCAGTTGTCGTTGTTGATGTCGTTCGGTTCGTGCCTCTTGTGATTGAGATGCACGTAATTGCGACATGCTCACACGCACATTTTGGTTATCTTGTTGGATTTGTTCGTCTGTTCTTTCTGCTCTACTATTTCTCATGTTTGTTGCTTTATTCGTTCGACGGCCCAAATGGGCCCCCTTGCGTCTTGCTGGCATTGTTCAGTGTAACACACACACGAATAGACCAATTATATTGTACCTGTATTGTACTTACTCACAGTCACGAAATACGTATATGTTTCTATTGTACTTACTCACAGTCACGAAATACGTATACGTTTCTCGTAAATTAAAATAAATCTTGGAAAGTTATGCTCGCACTGCGTTGTGATACATAACAAATGCAGAATGAAATGTCAAAGTGACGCGAAACTTCACGTCAATGACTTGCGATTGTATGGATGAAAGTTCGATGAGGTGAATCTGGCGCCATGTGTCATTAAACACATGAATAATTTGGTTCTGTTTGAAAAACGGATTAAAATCGTAGTGTGGGGGTAGGTGGGTGAGAATATAGGATTATAGGTATGTTTTCATGCCAAATCTAAAAAAAATACAAAAAAAAATTTTCGTCAAAAAAATAGAAAAAATTTTTTTGTATCGGGACACCCTAATCACCTAGCGGTATGAAATATACTTTTTGACCTATTCTCATACCTACCAAATACACAAAAAAAATTTCATAAAAATGGGTCGAGCCGTTTCGGAGGAGTGCGACCACAAACACCCTGACTCGAGATTTTTATATATTAGATTTCATTCTTTAAAATTTACTAATTTGTTTTGTCCATTTTTAATTTAATAATTTGTTGTATTCTTTTTTGTTGTAAATGGAGCTTGTATTCATGGTTGGGTCGCATGCCTGCAGAGCGCGCTGCAGCTGTTCTCTCTCTTTACTTCCGTTTTTCATCGTTTTACGATTACTCCGATATATTCCTCCGAGCTAAGAATAAACCAGTATATGTATCATCCAACCCGTACGTTTTTTTATTCATCGAATCCCCAAAGCCACTGCAAAACCGCAACAGGTTATGGGCCCAGGAACTAGAATAGATTGATATCGGGGCGAAAAAAGTTTTTCTTCATCCGAGTTTGCTCGAGTGGAAACGTACAGTGTTTTTGAGGTTAGCCTGCCGCGTGCAAGAGTGCAACATGATTGCAATGGAACACGAGATTGCAAAAATCGAGAAACTCACAGGAGAAGAAAATTGGGGGTTATGGAAGTTTCAAGTGCGTGTCCAAAATCTTGCGACCGGTGCGTCCGAGATTCTCCAGGGAACGTCGCTCAAGCCGGAACCGACACAGGATATGAACGTCGAGGCAACAGCAGCGCACGAAAAAAAACTAAAAGAATGGAAAAAGCTTGACGGTCTGGCGTAAAGATCGATCGTTACAACGGTGAGTCCAAGATGCATGTTACATATCATGAACAGTGATTCGGCACGAGACATGTGGCTTAAGCTTCACGAGGTCTTCGAAAACAACAACGAAGCGTCGAAGCACATGTTGCAGCAGAAATGGTTTTCTCTCGGAAGGGACGCAAGCGATGATATAGCCACGCATATTGCGAAGATCAAAGATCTCGCGTTTCGACTGTCCGCACTTGGTGAGGTTCTGTCGGACAGCATGGTGATTACGAAAATTTTGTTAACTCTTCCGCCTTCGCTCAGACATTTCGCCACCGCATGCGAGTCGACGGGTGAGGATCAACGTACTCTGAACAATCTCATTTCGAGGCTCGCAATGGAAGAAATTCGAGTCAAGACGGACGAGGGCGAGAGCAACAGCGCTTACGCAGTCCACGCCAGGTACCAAGACAAAACGAAACGTAAATCTGATAAGAAACCCGGCAAATGTTTTCACTGTGGAAAGGCTGGTCATTGGAAAAACAAGTGTCGTGCGAAGAAGAACGTTTCGACACAAGGCAACGCGAGCACGAGTGATACAACAAGGGGAAGCGCTTTCATGGGAAGCGTCGTCGCAGCACACACACTCCTCTCCGAAGAACATTTGGAAGACTGGTTCATGGACTCCGGAGCGAGTCAGCACATGTCGTCGAAGCGTGATTGGTTTGTCAATTACAAAAAATTGACAGTGCTAGCGCAAGTGAGAGTGGGAAACGGACAAATCATCGAAGCACCTGGTTTTGGTGAAATTTATATTTTGTCGTTTAACGGGTCTCAGTGGGAGCGCCATCATTTAACACCCGTTCTCTATGTACCGGATTTGAAGTATAATCTATTTTCTATGTCCTCAGCTCTCGACAAGGGTATGTTTTTTGAATCAGACCAAAAGAAGTGTCGACTGCGTAAGAATGAAGTTGTGGTTGCGGAAGGTGATCGTTTCGAAGACCTGTACAAAATGAAATTCAAACCGTATCGACAAGATTCGCAGTGCATCGTCTCGCAGCAAGTTCAAGCAAACATCAGCAATAGCGGTTCGCTGAAAATGTGGCACGAACGACTCGCACACCAAAACGTTCCACACGTTCGTACGATCTTGAAGAAATGGGGTATCGGAACGAGACCAATGAAGGATTGGTTCTGCGAAGGGTGTGCTCAGGGCAAAATGAGCAAAAAACCATTCAAAGTTAGTCAATCGCAGTCAAAGGCACCTGGAGAACTCGTCCACGCTGAACTCTGCGGCCCAATGGAAAAGGTGTCTATCGGTAACTCAAGATATTTCCTTCTTCTCAAGGATGATTTTTCACATTACAGATTCGTTTTTTTTTTGAGCGAAAAGTCAGAAACCGCAAAGTGCTTCGAAGGTTTCTTGAGAAGCACGGAGAATCAGCTGGGAAGGAAAATCAAAGTGCTTAGAACGGACAATGGTCTGGAATTCAAAAACGAGAGGATGAAGGAAATCGTTTGGAAAAATGGGATCAAGCATGAGACGAGTGCAGCTTATACGCCAGAACAAAATGGAGCGATTGAAAGAGACAACAGGACAGTTGTCGAAGCTGCGCGTAGTATGCTGTACGCGAAGAAGATGGATCTGTCTCTATGGGCAGAGGCTGTACACACAGCGGTCTACGTGATCAACCGGACGGGCACGAGCGGCGAAAAAGGAAAGACTCCCTACAAACAATGGTTCGGTGAAGAAGCAAAACCACTGAACTACGAAATCTTCGGTACGGCGGTATACGTTCATGTCCCAAAACAAAAGAGGACAAAGTGGAGTCCGAAGGCACAAAAGGCTGTGTTTGTCGGATACGACGAGCACACGAAAGGGTATAGAGTTTGGTCTCCGTCAACGCGACAGGTCAAGGTCTATCGTGATGTCACATTCTTGCCAGATAAGGCTCAGATCGAAGACGACGAGAAAAAATTCGAAGATATTCCGCTGGAAGAAATAGATAGAAATGAAGAAGATGATTCAGGTGATTGCGTCGAAGGAAACTTACCTCAAGATGAAGATCTACAACAAAACGAAAATTTGCGGAACGACGAAGAGGATATTCTGGAAGAAGACGGCGGTGCAGATCTCATCGAACTAGAGAACGTTGATCGACAGGCTATCGATGAAGGTCGCCAGCTTCGTGATCGGCAAGCACTTCGTAGACCGGCGTGGTTCGGGGACTACGAGATCGACATCGCAAGAGTTTTCATTGCAGAAAATGAACCGAGGAGTTTTCAAGAAGCGCTCGACAGCACGGAAAGTGACAGCTGGGCAAAAGCCATGGCCGAGGAAGTGGATTCCTTATTAAAAAATAACACGTGGGAGCTGGTTGAACATCCCGCAAGGGTGAAGATTCTTCCAAACCGATGGGTCTACAGACGGAAGCCAGCGGCGTGTGGTCGTGCAGCTCGGTACAAGGCTAGGCTGGTTGTAAAAGGATTTTCACAGAGACCTGGAGTGGATTATGAGGAAACTTTTAGCCCAGTTGTGAAATTTGGGTCGATTCGTTCGATCCTGGCAATGGCAGCTGTTCAGAAAATGAAAATAGCTCAATTCGACGTGAAAACGGCTTTCTTGCACGGCGAGCTCACGGAGGACATTTTCATGTCGCAACCGACGGGTTTTTCAGACGGTACGGAGAAAGTTTGCAAACTCCGGAAAGCTTTGTAGGGCTGAAACAAGCGGCCAGATGCTGGAACCAAAAATTTGTTCGTTGCTTGGCTGGCTTTAACCTAAAGGCAATATAAGCGGATCCGTGTGTTTTCACCTCTCATGACGATGGGGAGATTTTGGTACTGGCTCTGTACATCGACGACGGACTCGTGGTTTCGACAAGCGAGACGAAGATCAACGCCCTGTTACGGCATCTTGCAGTCGCGGTGGAAATCGCAACGGCCCCTCTAGGATTGTTTCTGGGAATGGAAATAAAGCAATACCCGGATGGATCGATTTTCGCGTGTCAAGCGTCATACATCGAACGGGTGCTTGATCGTTTCAAAATGGGTCAAGCGAATGCCGTGACTATCCCAGCCGATCAGCATACGGACTTGAGTGTATTAGACTCGGAGAATGACGACGAGATCGCCAACGTACCCTACAAGGAGGCTGTTGGAAGCCTGTTATACTTGGCCCTGGTTACGAGGCCAGACATCGCTTACTCAGTGCATGCAGTCAGTCAATACGCCGAAAAGCCGAGAAAAATTCATTGGAACGCGATAAAAAGGATTTTGAAGTATCTCAAGGGTACTCAGAATTATGGTATTCTGTTTTCGAGTGAGGCAAAGGAGCTGACTGTGTCAGCTTACAGCGACGCCGATTTTGCCGGGGACAAGAGCACTAGAAAATCAACAAGTGGATATGTGATTAAAGTCGCTAATGGACCTGTAGCCTGGGGAGCGGTAAAACAGAGATCTGTTTCTCTGTCAACGACTGAATCGGAGTTCGTTGCGGCGTGTCTAACAACCAAAGAATTAATATGGATCCAAAGATTGATGAACGATTTAGTCAAAGGTCAAAGAAAGAGGCCTGTTCTCTACGTAGATAATCAGAGTGCAATCAAACTCATTAAAAACCCGCAATTTAATCGACGCTCAAAACATATTGATGTGCAATTTCATTTTATACGGGAGTGTTACGAGGACAAAGTTTTCGATTTAAGTTACATAAACACTAGTGAGCAACAAGGCGACCTTTTCACAAAGCCTCTCAGTAAATGTATTTTTGAGTATTTGCGAAAGAAAATAAATGTAATCGACGAAAAGGAAGCACATCGCATGGCATAGCAACCGAAAGTGGGAGTGTTGTAAATGGAGCTTGTATTCATGGTTGGGTCGCATGCCTGAAGAGCGCGCTGCAGCTGTTCTCTCTCTTTACTTCCGTTTTTCATCGTTTTACGATTACTCCGATATATTCCTCCGAGCTAAGAATAAACCAGTATATGTATCATCCAACCCGTACGTTTTTTTATTCATCGAATCCCCAAAGCCACTGCAAAACCGCAACATTTTTAGATTCATGAATTTTATTCGTGCTTTCTATCAGATTACTTTTTTTTCGTTCTAATTTTTTTTGTGTTCGATTTTTACTCCAGCCGGGAGTTTTTGTAATTTTTTGCTTCCTCATAGAGGAAGCTATGTGACGGTGAAAATTTTTTTTTTCGAGATATTCATGTCACCATATTCAGAATGTTCTAAAACGTCCAGAAAACACATTTTTAGAAAATGTCCGGATGTATGTGTGTATGTGTGTGTGTGTGTGTGTGTGTGTAATGGACTTCCAAAATTCAAACGTGTATAACTCGAGAACGGTTTCAGCTACAGCCCCCAAATTTTGCAGGCATGTGCGGCTCCATAACCCCTTTTTCGCCTATAATTTTGGTCATGATTCAAGGCGTCGCTCGGATTTTGTGTCGTTTTCAAATTTCCAAAAAAAGAACGTACGCACTATAACCGTCGCAAATTTTGAGATATTCGTCTAAATAGTTTTTGACAAAGAGGTTTGTATACAATGTTTGTTGGTATTGCATTTGGGCCGAATCCATCGATAATTTTCGATTTTATGATATTTTGAATTTTTCAAAAAATCAAATTTGTCGCTATAACTTTCGTTAACTTTAACCAATCGAGCTCTTAATTTACACGAGTATAGAACATCATTGAGCAATAATGTATATCAAATTTGGCGAAGATCGACTGAGCGGATCTAATTTTATAGCAACTATAAATTCCGAAGTTCGAACCTCTGCAAGTTGGAAAATATTCGACTGAACGTGGTCAAATTCATGCACACGCTTGAACCAACAATCAGCTTCATTTGTTACTAAACTTGGTAGAATCCGAACAACGCGTTCGAATTTTAGGGGACTTTGAATTATTATGTACGTTCAAGATGACCTCCCAAGATTCAAACGTGTATAACTCAAGAACAGTTTCAGCTACGGCCCCCAAATTTTGGAGGCATGTCGAGCTCTATAACCCCGACTTTAACTATAATTTTGGTCATGATTCAAGCCGTGAATCGGATTTTGTATCGTTTTCAAATTTCCAAAAACAAGCTGCAAGTTGGAACTTGCAATTTGCTTCCTCGGAATCGTAGGTAGTAAACGAAGATTCCTCTATGAGGAAGCCAAAGATTAAATAGAAAATTAGCACTAATATAAATATCTCCGTTTAAACTATCAGATTCAGAACAAAAAAAATCATTCATCATAGAGAAATTTTCGTTCACTACCTACGATTTCGAGGAAGCAAATTGCAAGTTCCAACTTGCAGCTTGTTTAATTTATCTTATGGTATAATTTTTAAAGATAATTCGATATAATTTTGTCCACGTCCACCAATGTTCGGAATCATTTAGCTCGAACAAGACGTCCACACCACGGTTTTACCAATAGGTCTGGACACTCCTATACCGGCTCTATGCATGGGATAGTGCCAACTCACCTTCTTCTCTTGGTACTGCGGGGATTGACATCAAAGTGGGGTGGACTGAGATGGAGGAGAATTGAGCAGGAGGTGAGTTGACACCATTCGCTCTAAGAGTGTGATCCAGGTAAGTCAATCCCAGTGCGACGTTGCGGAACCAGATCATATCCAAAATGTAAATACTATCGACAAGCTCCCATTTACCATAAAGAATTATTTCTAGTTTCAACAAAGGTTCAATTCTGTAGGTACGATGCGTTTATTTTTTATAGAAGCTAATAAAAGCTAAAAAAGTCTCGAAAGCCTAATTCAATTATTAGGCATCTGTTTAAATTAATAGAAATTATTGGTCAACTGTATAAATTAATAGGAAAAAATAAAAGTCTTCCCATAATAAAATCAATTGATTTAACCCTATAATTCATTAATACATTTTTTTTCAAATTGATTATTCGTAATTATTTAAATTTTTATGACACGCTGTGCGTGAAATGCGGTCTTATGCTCACTTCGTTCGCGTCGAACCACATTTACACACATTGTGACATAATAGTATATTACACAATAAGTGCGGTAAGCAGGCGGTTACGCACGAGGGCGGCGGAGCCGCCCGAGTGCTTGACGGCCTGCTGACTGCACGAATTGCGTATACTATTTTATGTTATCAGTGCGTAGTGAAGAGGCCGGGAGGGGGGGGGGTGGAGCCCCCCCCACTGTAAGTGACAACGTAATTAAAATTGCAGTAGAAGTAAATAAATAAATGAAAATGAAAGCACACTTATATTTATTAATATATATTAATGATATTAATACATGAATATATTTATTAATAACTTGAACATCAAATTTTCGTAATAGTATGAAGTTGAGAATATCATAAAATATAACAAAAATAAGAGAAAATCGTGTTTATTTGTGTATATGAATTGTAATATTTGTGCAACGGTTGAAATGAAGTGTGGCATTTTTTTGTGCATCCAATTTTTGCAATACATCTGACAAATCTATGTTTTCTTCATCTTCGATCGTCGTTGCCTCTGATGTTAATGATTTTGGAGGTTGAATCATGTCATTCGATGTTAATTTTTTTTAAAATTGAACATTGTCAATTTTAGACAGTGGTGACATGCAGTTGGTTGCAGTGGTCTTAGAATTCGATTGCTCATTCCCTGGAGCCATTATCGCATTAGTTACAGTGGCGCTCGTTTTTTTTAAATTATATTGCGACTCAGCCACATATGATTCGGCAATTGCAGTCGATTTCCACCCGCCGAGATCTTTCAACCTCAACACTGTGCCTCCGGCGTTTGCGTATACTGTAGCTGCAGTTCGACGAAAAGCATGGCCCGTGTAGCTATCAGCATCAGGTAATTGCAAGAAGGCGAAAATTTTCCTCGGGATAGAACCGAGGGTATTAATCCCCATCGGTGAATTAATGCATTTACCATCTCGATATGTTAAAAACACATTTTCCGACTTGCAATTCAACGGCCGAGGGTCAAGATATTTTTTGACTACAGTATAAAATGGTTCGATGATCGAGAAGGATCTAGCCTTGCAATTTTTGGTCTCCTTTTTACCGAAAGAAATTAAATAATAGTTCCCTCGATCTTTAATCATCTTAATGGTCAAATTATGCAACTCATGACGACGACATGCGCCGTTGAGGCCGAAAACTAATGCCACCTGAAATTGACAAATGTAAAGAATATTATGAACATACAAAAATTGACAATATTGAAAATAAATTTATTATTTATCCTGTCAATATAATTGTTTTAAATAACACTGACCTTGAGTTGTAAATATTCATTGTCCGGTGTTAAATTAATAAACTGACGAACTTGTTCCTCAGTTAGGTCTTTTGACTTCTTTGGATCGTGCCTCTTTCCATTTTGCTTCAGGAAATTCAGCAATTGGGTGTATGAATGTATGTTGATGTTCTTATACGCGACGAGGGTTGTTTTCAACATCGAGTACGTCGCCCATAGAGAGGAGGACTTATATATCTTCTTCAACTCACAAAAATAAGCCATGATGACTGTCTCCGATAACTGATTGTAATTTTTTTCTTCTGTCCACTGTATAAATTTTTTGTAAACAATATTATATTTTTCGATCGATTTTTCCGGTATCAAATGATTTCTAATTTCCTGCGCTGAATTCAAAATTTCTTGAGGAAGATCTTCATCACGACAATTATTGGTTTCGTCGTCAAAGCACAACTTTTTTTTTTTTGGTGGTGAACCAGCAATTGCTTCAGTGGAAAATGACAAATTTTCTTCGCCAGATGAATTTCTCGTCATTTCTCCGTCGCTATCTGATATAATATCATCTTTGTGATGATACATTTTATTTTCAAGCGAATCTTGATCGACACTACACAAAACTGACGAAAAATATTATGTCCATGACAGATGAATAAAAAGTAAAACAAAACTATATAAAAAGATAACGAAAAAACCAAATAAATGAATAAATAAATAAACAAAAAAGTGTGCCGTGTAAAATGAATATCGAGTTATGAGTGCAATCGTTGGATTCTGCACGGAACGTCAGAGGTGTGAAGGTTACACACTACAGTGTGAAACCCGCCACTTACGATTCGTGGATACTCGACTGAAATCTGGTCGGTTATACGCACGGATAGCATAAAAATTTATACGATACTCGTACGAAAAAATGGTTTTCTGAGGAGTGTGAGTTTGCAGCACGATCCGAAGGTGAGTGTTGCAATCGCACGAATCACGAAAACAAATTCTCCTACTAGTGTTATAATGTAGTATTGTTTATCGATTTAATATTGTAAAACGTGACCACTGTATGGAAATTTGATGTAACAAGACTTTGAAAGTATCGACTAGCTGCGGCACATGCTGGGTGTCTTTGGGCGCAGTTCAGTACAGTTTCAGCAAAATGTCAGCGAATCATGTGACTGTTCAGCGCGACTCCATGTAGCCATGACACATTGTCAGCCCATCGTGGAGTGTTGAGGGCGTCTTAATAGCCTTCACCAAATCTCAGTGCATTATGGAGATTTTAAGCGCGGCTCTATGTAGCCTAGACCAAATGTCTGCGCATTGTAAAGTTTTCAAGCGCGGCTCGACGTAGCCTTGACCAGGTGTCAGCGCATTCCGCTGGTTCTTCCTAGTCATTATAAGTTTTGAATATGTCTTACGCAAGTGAACGTTGAATGAATGTTGATTCACCGAGTGAACGTTGAATGAATGTTGATTCACCGAGTGAACGTTGAATGAATGCTGCTTCGAAAAGGACCTGACTCATATTAGAAAAACAAAGAAAACAAATATACATATTGTGCATTCTGACAAATCACTTTGTTTAAAGTTTTGTCGGTTGGAGGATAAAGTAAAAAATTAAATCCGACAACAATTTTTTTTCTTTCAAATTGCCAATTCCACCGGGGTAGACGATATCACTGGGCATAACCACATCGTCCAGGTGAACATCCATCTTCACTTTTTTCACAATCCTGATCACATTATCATACGTTGAATAAAAAAGAATAAACTCATTAAATAATATCGTTCGTATGTGAAATCAGTTGATAATCATAAACAAAACAATATCACCGGGCATAACCACGTCATCCGACCTAACCTCCACATTTACATATATCTCAATTTCACGCCCGTGAGATCGTCAGGAGATCAATCCCGCCAACATTATTAAACGTTAAATGGAACATGCGCCCCTTAAAAAAATATCGAAGAAAAAAATCTCGGGCTCAATCAAAATGGTTTGGTGACATTGACTGACAAGGGGACCACATGGGTGTCGGATTTTTGCAATTTTTCACATTCATGGAACGTAAAGTTGAGACCCCAAATATGAATATGCCGAAGCGGTACGATGCCATATTCAGAAGTTCTCGAGAAAATCGACATTGAAGTTTTGCGAGCAGCTTATCAGGACTAACGAAAAGGTACCTTCCAACTGGCCGATTAACCGAGCGGGCAGCGAGCAAGACCAGTAATCGGAAGGTCCTCGGTTCGAGCCCTGCCGTGAGGAATCTTTTCTTCTCATTTTTTGAAGCCAAACTTCTTTAGCGGCGAGTGAAATTTCAAGGACCCGTCACGTTTAAGCAGATTTCGTTACACGAGAGAGAAGAAAGATATGATGTAGAGAGAGAGAGAGAGAAAGAGAGCTATACATTCCGACACTACGGGATTGGGGCAAAAGAAAGCTATACATTGGTCAAGGCACGGGAGTGGGGCGAACGATAGCTATTTCTTCCGATGCCGCGGTAGTGGGGCAGAAGAGAGCTGGGTATTCAGATGCCATGGGAGTAGGGCAGAAGAGAGATATACATTGTGAACGCACAGGAGTGGAGCGAACGAGGGCTAATCCTTCCGATGCCACGGGAGTGGGGCAAAAAAGAGCGACGTATACAGGATACAAAGCGATCGAATAAGATAGGCTCGTGCGTGTGCGCGTTATGATGTATGCGTCAGTCAGACGCTGTATATAAACAACTGAGGTACCATGCACGGGCTGTATAATTAATATTATTCATTGTGTTTTGTGATTATTTATATTTTTTACGTGTGCGTACTGAGATTGTTCGATTATCTCAGGGAAAAGTTATTATGTAGGTACATTTAAACTATCAAATTTTTATTAATAATGACGTTTCTAAGCTTATACTGTTTTTAAGGTCATACTGGGCGGACCGGAGGGATAAAAATTTGTCCAAAATGGGTAAATCGTGGATTTACGAGTCGAGATTATTCGTACATGTTTGGGCTAACGAAGAACGTCCGGCATCCAACGCTCGTCCCGTCGCGAGATCGTAGGGGAGACCGGGGCAGGTTTACACGCTTTTTGTCATGTGATTTTTCTCTTTTTATACGTTGCATTATTTGCTTTGTTTTTCATCCCTTGTCCTTAGTTGAATTCTAAGCTACAGCGTGGTGCGTTTTATGTATCTTGAATTATCATATTTACTATGTTTTACAATTTTTTGTGCGGTGATGACACCTGTGCAAACTTGCCCCGTAACCGGGGTAAGTTTACACGATGCCTAGGGTACGTTTACACACCACTAAAAACTGTGAAATAAAAGCTTATTGTAAATAAATAAAATACAACTTTATTTTAAAATTACGTCAGTTTATTTAAAAAGTTCAAATCGATTGTTACAAAGTAGTTACGGTGAGTCGTTATCGGTTTCAAATTCGCTGTCACAATTTTTGCAAACAAAGAACTTCGAATCACTCGTAATACAACCGTCCTGCGACCACTTCTTACACTGGATGCTTTGTACCCATTCTTTTCCAGTTGTCGACTTTGTGAACATCTGCAAACGTAACGCCCAGAGTTATAATTCGAAGGCTAGGACTGACTATAATACTTACACCTATAAATACAATAACGTAGAACTCACTGCTTCTGTCCTAGCGTAGCCAAATTGAGACCAATGCCCTTGCTCCAAGTCTATAGTCTCCCCAGTTTCTGGCACCATAGGCTCCTTGGATCTTCGTGTCGCTTCGGTCGAAACATTTGCAGGATTTTTCGAGGGGTTGTTTTTTTTGCAGTAATTAGCAAGAGTCTTGAAGTTTAAGCCAAAAACCGCAGCAACGCGTCTCAAAAATTACCCACCTTTTACTTGCTCTACTACCGCCAGCATCTTTGTGGCATTAATATTTTGGCTTCTATTGGTTTTCCTCTTATAAGCACGAACCATCTTGTCATCTGCGAACATGAAAGCCACTACAAATTAATAATAAAGAATCTTAACGGCAAGGGGCACATTTACACACTGTAAACCAGCCCCACGAATTTCGTGTAAACTTGCCCCTTCGCCATTTTTTTTTTCAACTGAAACTCCACGCTTCATTCTTGAGGTGAACAACTAATTTATAGGCTCAAAATCACCGCAAAATAACACTCTGGTAGATTAAGCCATAACGGCCTACAAAGATCTGATGGTCCAGACTCTATGAATGCTGATATATTTGTATAAAAATTTACTTACCCAATGAAAAAAACGAAAAAGTTTTTCACCCGACGTAATACGCACGCGATTGACGCCTTACTAACATGACTATATCATGGCGGCCGCTACGCTTCTCCTGGCACGAAAATCGGCGCGCTCTGATAAGCAGTATGCGAATTATAAGCGTTGTGTATACCTGCCCCTGTACCAAACCTGCCCCGGTCTCCCCTACTATTTTTCTGTGCTATTTCCAAGATCGTGCTATTTTTCTCTCTTCAGGATCTTTTTTGTGTCATGATTTGTTGGCAGCTATGGATCTTCCACTCCTGTGATGCGAAGAACAACGGCGTCGGCTTGAGAATGACAGCGAGAATTAAATGTTATCTCCGTTACTCTAATTTTAACGCTACTGTCGAATTAATATCAGCTGTTTCTATAGTCATTTCGATTGTTCGGTGTACAAATAATTATGCCGAAATTAACCTAAATAACCTAAATAATTATGCCGAAATTAACAGCGAAACGCAATTAAAAAAGGATATACGCGGAGTCCCAAAAATAGCGAAATAGTGTAGCACAACGTTGTCGAAAATATAGTCTAGGTATTCATGTTTGGAAATTTGTTACCGATGGAAATTTCAGATCAAACTTTGATCATTCTCAAAAGATTTTGCGTTTCAAACACAAAGCCCTTTCCTTTTCCACATTGTTAATTTACGCAAATTTTGTATTATTCTATTTCTTTCAAGATGCTCTCTTTCTCTCTGTCTCTCACACTAAATCTCGCTCATTCTTTATTTTTTTTAAAGTTTCACTTCTATCATGTGCACGGTGCTGCACACGTCTGTTTTTTTTCTTTTTATTTTGAATACCTACGTATTTTGAATATAAAGTTCATCAAATATGTGCTAATTAACATATTATCATTAACAAATTATTATTTTTTATAAAAAGAAAAAAATGAGAAACAAAGATTCCTCACGGCAGGGATCGAACCGGGCACCTTCCGATTACTGGTATTGCTCGCTGCACGCTCAGCTACTTTTTTTTTTTTTTAAATCGTGTTTATTATTGGTACGGCATATAAGCATTTTTACAGGTGAGTATATAATAAACAATATAGCAGAGACGAACGAATCAAGATCTAAGGCCAGTTACGGCTCACAAGAACATAATAAATCGTTTTGTTATTGTTAATGTTTAAGTTTTTTTTTTTTAACTTTCGGTTTAAGGGTTTTTTTAATGCAGGTTTATTTCGCGCGTTAAGGTCGAGATAAATTTTGCAGAGTGTGTGTGTTTAATTTATAAGTGAGTTAATCGTGCCGGGGTTGCGATTAACTCGTTTTGTCTGGGGATATCGATGATCCGAACGGAAAAAGAAAAAGAAAAACAAAAAAATAGAAATATGAAAAGAAAAAGAGAAAAAGAAAATAAGGTTGACTAATCCTAACTTACTAGCTAAGGGATATGTACGATTACATATGTTATTTACATTATTTACATTTTTTTTTTGTCCTAAATTACATTTCCAGCCACCAGTATCTGCTGGTATTCGAGCAATGCTTATCTTTAAGGTCTTTGTCCGGGAGGGCAGTATTGTATCGTGTGAGGTTCGCATCAATCGTATTATTTAGAGTGGGTGGGTATGTGAAGTTTTTGAGACATATTTTTCTCACGGTGTGATAGATTGTCGGAATATTGTTGGGATCTTGTATGTATCCTTGGTTGTCAAGATAGGTAAAACATTCTGGAGGAATGAATTGCCTAGATCTGTTTGCTTCGTGAATTGGGGGTTGCGTGTGCCAAGGGCCTGTTATTAAGTTATTCGTATATGTTTTTGCCGAGTTGTATATGTGGTTCCTGATCAGCTTGAGTATAAAATTGTCGATTCGGTGTATGTTTGCTTTGTTGTAAATTTTGGTGTTGTTAATGTATTTGGAGTAGTCCGATTCGGCAGATCGCCACATGCTTAGGCAGGCTCTGAGGCATTTTCTTTCAAATACGCGGAGTTTCTCCATTTGGTCAGCCGTGAGGTTGAACCAAATTGGTGCGCCGTATGTGATGATGGGTCGAATAATGGAGACGTAACAGCGGATTTTGAGTTGAGTGTTCAGATGTTTGGAGTAGAAAAGTCTGTGTAGCGCTTTGAAAGCGTTTTGCGATTTTTTAAGTTGGATGTTAATGTGTTTGTCGAAGGTTAGTTTGTTATCTATATTGATGCCTAAGTATTTAACGGAGTCTTTATGTGGAATAGTTGCGTTGCCCTCTGTTACGTCGGTTATTTTGAAATTATGCCAGTTTTTTTTGGTATCCGGGTGACAGTGTTTGATGTTTGGGCGGAACAAAATAGTTTCGCATTTGCTGACATTGATTTTAAGTTTCCATGTTTTGTAAAAATCATTTATCTGTGTAAATAATTTTTGGAGGATCTTTTGTAAGTTGGTAATTTTTTTGTCATGTACGTAAATGAGCATATCGTCAGCAAATGCGATTGCTGTTTTGTTTTCGTTTGAGTTTAGGCCAAATCTTTCTAGGAGGTCACAGGTGTATAAATTGAACAGTACGGGTGAATTTACAGTTCCCTGTTGAAGGCCGTTAGTTAATGGGAAGACTATTGAGGAGATGTTAGGTCCGTCGGAGGTTATGAAGTTTTTATTTTGGAGCATGCTCCAGATGATTTTGATGATGTGATTGGGGAAACGTTTTTTTCTTAGCTTGAAGAATAATCCGTCTAACCAAACTGTGTCGAATGCTTTTTCTAGGTCGATTAGCACCGCACCGACGCATTCGTTGTTATTAAGAGATCTGCATAAGTCGGATGTGAATTTATTTATGGCGTGAATGGTGGAGTGTTTGAATCGAAATCCAAATTGTTGGTCCGGAATGAGGTGATTGTTGTTACAGTGAAGGTTGATCGATTGGTTGATTATGATTTCAAAAATTTTGCTAATATTTGGTAGCAAACTGATCGGTCTTAGATTAGCTGGGTTGGTCGGGTTTTTATCTTTTTTTGGTATTGCAACTACTTTAGCTGTTTTCCATGCAGTCGGGAAGTACGTGTTGTTTAAGGCATTATTAAAGATGATTGTGTATTCGAGGATAATTGTAGGGTCCAGATTTTTTAATATTATTGAAGGAATATTGTCAAAGCTGCATGAGGTTTTGCTTTTTGTTGAATTAAACAGTTTTATTAGTTTAGTATGGGAAGTAAAATAGGTGGTAAAGTCAGTCGGAACGTGTGCAGGGTTGATAGCGGAGAAGTTGGTTACTGTTCGATGGTTAAGTTCGTCGTCGTTTAGTTCGTTGCGGAATTTTTGAATTTCGTTGTTGATGATGTTGTTGAGGTTGGGTTTGCCCATATGCAGATTTTGGGTGTTTGCGGCTGCGAAGTGTGCGCCAATAACGTTAAGTTTATCTATTGGGGGTACAATAATTAGGTTGCCGTTAGGGTCTTTTTGTATGTCATCAGGATGGATGTTGGCTTCATTGAGAAGATGTATTTTTTCTGGGGGGAGAAGCAAGTGAGGAATGTTGGAAGATGGTTTGGACCGTAGTAGCCTGTTAATTTGAGGGAATGTGTGTTTTGAATCATGGAGCGGAATATTCGGAATTTGGTCGTTCCAGTAAGAGCTGATGGATTGGCAAAATTCGGCTTTCAGTTTGTTTTTGACTAGTTTTAGTGTTTTTTTGATAATGGCGTAGTTTGGGTGGTGAGTTCTGGGTCCGTGATTTCTTAATATGTTATTTCTGTGTGTAATGAGTAGGCTTTTATATTTTTGTAAGTTTTTAATTTTTTGGTTTATGTAGTTTTCGAGTATATTAGTGGTTTTAAAGCGTGGGACAGTTGCAAAAATTGTTTTATTGATGTCGGTTTCTAGTATTTTAAGTGCTTGGTCTATTTCATTTTTTGATAAATTCTTGTCATAGGGAAGTAGTGTATTGTGTTGAGTTATCAGGTGTGAGTTGAATTTGGTCCAGTCTGTTTTTTTGTAGTTGTATATATGTCGGTGGGGGAGTATTTCGAATTCGAATGGTTTGTTTAATGAGATGGTGAATTTAATTCCGTTATGGTCGCTATCATAATTGATTGTTTCAAGCTTAAGAGTTTGTGGACAGTTGTGGAAGCTGATTCTGGAGTCGGCGATGCATAGGTCCAGGAAGGAGCTACCTCTCGGGTATGAGGGGTGGAGTGAAGAGTACATTTTGATTTTATAGTTAATTGTATTTTGTGTTAACCAGTTGTTTAGGGCTATACCTCTGGGGTTGTTTGTCTCATTCGACCAATCCGTGTGACGCGCGTTTAGGTCACCTGCCAGGATGTAGTAATTATCGGGATTGTCTAGGTGAAATTCTGAGAAGAGTTTGTTTAAATCGGTTATAAAATTCCTGTCGTGGTTTCCTGGTGTGTAAGCGGAGATGATGAAAAGTTGTTGGTGGTTATTGATTTTGAGTTTAATGGTTGTAGTTTCAAACAGAAATGAGAGGTTGATACGGGTTGGAAAGATTTGGCAATATTTAATTTGATTATTTATGAGGATGGCGGTGCCGCCCCCTCGGAGCGAGTTCTGTCTGTCTGTGCGGATTAAATTGTAATTTTTGAAATTGAGTTTATATTTGGGAGATAGTTTTGTTTCGCATAGTAGAACTATATCTGGTCGGTGCAAGTTTAACAAATCGAGTAAATTTGCTCTTCTTTGATTTGTTATAATGGAATTGACATTTACTTCGATGATAGTAAGCGACTTACGGCTGGTTATGTTGTGTTCGGAGGGAGTCGGTGTGTTATTCATAATGAGTGTGCGTAGCATTGTGTGTCGATATTGAAAATTCAATTTTTTGCGTGTTTGCTGATATGAGACTAATTATATGGGTGAATTGTGCATTTATCGATTCGAGTATAGAGTGTTTCCAAGTGTCAAGTTGTGAGTATAGTACGAAGTTTCTATCCGGTGTGGTGTAATTATTGTTGTTGTTGGTGTTTGAATGTTTGTGTGTAAGCAGGTTTGATTGGTTTGAGGTTAAGTATTGTTGTGTAGTGTCGATGAGAGTTTTCTACTGACTTGAGACTGTAGTCCCTCGTTGGTTGGGTTCCGTGTTGCGTTTTGCTGCGTCGCTGAATGAGATTTCGCTATTGACTAAGCGACTCATTCTGTTCGTACTTGATTGAAGTGAAGATGCTCTTGCGATGGCTTTTTGTTTGATCTTGTTTTGTGTTTCGACGATGTAGGGGCATCCACGGTACGAAGCTGGGTGACCAGATGATTTGCAGTTTACGCAGTAGACTGTGGTCCTCTGCGGGTCATTTTCGGATAAGGTGTTGTTAGTGTTTTTGCATTGTCCGGGCTCATGTGTATCGATGCATTTTACACAGCGAAAGTCCATGTGGCAGTTAGTTGCGGTGTGACCCAAACGTTGACAGCGATGACATTGTGTTATGGAGACTTTTTTCAATTTTTCCCATTGAATACATTGATAAAATAATTTATCGATTTTGTGGATATGGTTCGGGTTGCTTTCTGGAGAGATTTGAATTAAAAACATTGAGAGTTGTTTGTTGTTTTTAATTGAATTTGGTGTCGAGTACCTTTTGGCTGAGAGAAATTGGATGTTGCCAGTTTCCGCTGATTTCAGTTCGTCGAGGATTTCGCTGTCCGAGAAGTCACCTTCCAGATTCTTCAGAAGGTAAGTTTGCGTTTTGATTTCTTTCGGTGTGTACGTATAGAAGTTTGTTCTTGACTCTGTGAGAGCTTTACGTATTTTGTTGTGGTCCTCCAGGTTATTAGCCAGAATAAGATGTTGGTTATTTCTGAGACGACGAGTGCAGAGGTGATTACGCTCTGCAAGTTCAATTGTCTGTAGTTGATTAATTGTGTCTTTTTGTGTTTGGTGGAATACCTTTATTGGTGGAATCGATTTTTTTTTGTCAAGCTGTTGGTTGGGTGTAGATTTGTTTCAGTTGATGGTTGTTGATTACGCTGTGGTTGCGAAGCTGGTGGACCGGTTAGTGAGGTATGCATCGTTGGCAGTTGTTCTTCGCTGTGGGTCTTGCATCGTTTCACATGAGCTGGATCTGTCTGTTCGGTAGGGCTGCGCTGTAGACTGGGGTAATTATTTCCATGTGTGTGTTCGGATGCGTGGTGTTGCTTTTGGCTTGCGCACAGTATGTCGTTACGCAGTTGATTTATCGTGTCATCTTTTTCAGCTACGGAGCGTGACAGATTGGTGATTGTGTCATGTAATTTGTTAATTTCTTGAAGAAGCTGTTCCAGAGATGGATTTTGTTCGAGAGATGGATTTTCTTGGTTATGTTCCATGATGAGGCTTTCGTGCGGAGATGAGACACGTGGAGTGGTTTTACTTTTTTCGGTGTTTTTGATGATTTTATTTTTTTTTCGGTTTGTGCATGGTCAGTTTTGGTGCGAAAGTGACTGCTTTTTTGCTGTGCACTTTACCTGAGAAAAATGTTCGGCTGATTTTCCCAATGTCGTCCGCCGTGATTTTCGACGCATCAGCCTTGTTTTTTTGGAGTAGGTTGACTGTGGCCAAGAGGCCATCTGAAGTGGTTATGTTCGTCGAACATGTGGCCGTTTCGAGGTTATGTGCCATGCGGCGGTCGCTTTTTAACACTCATTATCACTATTCGCGAAGTAGTTGCGAGTTTGTGAATGTGCTTAAGGTTGAATCGTATCGTATGTACTGTTGATGAACTTTTTAGTAATAAATTGTTCGATATTTAGCGAAATTGTAATCGCGAAACGATGGCAGTGGATAAGGACGATGTGTTCGCTCGGCCGGTATCCTAGCCACTGCACGCTCAGCTACTCGGCCAGTTGGAAAGTACCTTTTCGTAATCTCCATAAGCTGCTCGCAAACCCATGTGGTTCCCTTGTGGGAGTGGGAATATCCGTGATGCGTGTGTGACAAGGACTGTTGTCCACGAATTTAGTATCGAGGCCCAAGTGAGTTTCTTGATAAACGCAGGCTGGGTAATATAAAAAAGTGATTAAATGTGTTTTCAAAATCTTCATACTTTTTGAAATATTAAAAAATAGAGAAGTTATGAGCATTTGAGTACAGTTGTAAATAGAGAATAATGTTTTAATCTTTTGAGTATTTTTGAATACTTCTATTTTTGAAAATCGCGATCAAGACTTAGGTAGAAAATGGTATGAAAATTCGATTTTTTGTTTTAACGATTTTTAGGTGACTCAGCCTTCTCAACTAAATGAATCCAAAGTCGGCGGATTCGTCATTAAATTCTTACCGAAAAGAGGATATGGTTGCTTTCCTTATTCAGTTTTCTTTTTCAATATGTAATTGGCAAATGGATGTTTGTCGAATAAAAAAGTCTGGCACAGTCCAGAAATTTTATGAATCGGATGGGAAAGTGGTTGGTCCATGGAATAATTAAATAAGATATTTGTACTTGACGTCAGCAATTAGTTCGCGATATGCTACAAATCACTATGA
Source organism: Sussaba pulchella (assembly GCA_963971145.1). Classification (NCBI taxonomy): domain Eukaryota; kingdom Metazoa; phylum Arthropoda; class Insecta; order Hymenoptera; family Ichneumonidae; genus Sussaba; species Sussaba pulchella. The sequence goes on from CAXAQZ010000018.1 coordinate 56,280, forward strand.
ACCATCATGGCAGCACCACGAATTCAGGGCCACTGGTTAATCAGCTGCAGTAACCCATTGGCTTAGACCTGTAGTAGGCGATCATATAAAAATACGTGAATTTTATGTAACGATCGTAAATTGCAAAATTTTTATCGATTGTTAAGTTATAGCAACAAATTTGCTGACTTCCGATACATCTTATGATTTATGTTCTCGTTCTAATTTATTTTCTGGACGAACAACGTGAGGAAAAATTTCTTCAATTTCAATATTCGCCAATTCGTAGAGAATGAAATCTCGCGATTGGACGCAGATGTAAAATCATATTTAATCATCAAATCGAATCAATCTGCACCTTTAAGTCGTAAGTAAATATTGATATTTAAACATTTTCATATAGCAAGTCACATACCACTGCATCCTTCGCTTGTACGTGTTAGAGTAACAAGATTTATACATTTTCTAACGAAATTAATATTCGAATTATTTAAATACTCAAATAATGACAAAGTTTGAATGCTTTCGAAATTTTGCACACAAACAATCTGGATTTTGTCAAAATTCCACGATCTATGTATTGTGCCTTTATTAAAAAACTCGTATATATGAAACTGAAATTTCTTCATAATTTCGAATATTATGAGATTTGAAAATCTCCAAAACTTTGTGATTAAATTTTCCTCTCGTTTGTTATTATTTTTAAATGTCTGAAATATGAAATATAATACTTAAAAAACTTCGTGAATACAGAATATTTCTCCGGAAACGTCGAAAACTTCGAACATCATGACATTAGAATTTCATCAAAATAACGGTAAAAATACGAAAGTTTTGACGTAGGAAGATATTTACGAAGGGCCATATACGCCGGGGTCCCGATCAATCACCAGAGACGTAACAAAAAAAATTTTATTTCGGTATTGAATTGTTTTGTTGTAGCTGCGCGGAAATGTCCGCACCTCGCAAATACCGAAAAAGAAAGCTTATGCGAAGCGTCATATTAGCCAGCGTGAGGCTGGGGTGAAACACTCCTCTTGGAGATGTTGGGCTCTCTTCTCCGGCGACAACCGATTTTGACGACTCGTCGTCCGGTCATGAATTACAACGTGGTCACCACTGCAACTCGAAGCCACTAAACGTGGCTCTTCTCGTTCATTTCACTCTTCACTCGGCCCTCAAGATCTTAAGGCCACGGCGACCCATTCGCAATATCGCGTTATTCAGACTTTTCATTTTCTACAATAACCTGCTACCATAAGCTGCTCGCAAACCCATGTGGTTCCCTTGTGGGAGTGGGAATATCCGTGATGCGTGTGTGACAAGGACTGTTGTCCACGAATTTAGTATCGAGGCCCAAGTGAGTTTCTTGATAAACGCAGGCTGGGTAATATAAAAAAGTGATTAAATGTGTTTTCAAAATCTTCATACTTTTTGAAATATTAAAAAATAGAGAAGTTATGAGCATTTGAGTACAGTTGTAAATAGAGAATAATGTTTTAATCTTTTGAGTATTTTTGAATACTTCTATTTTTGAAAATCGCGATCAAGACTTAGGTAGAAAATGGTATGAAAATTCGATTTTTTGTTTTAACGATTTTTAGGTGACTCAGCCTTCTCAACTAAATGAATCCAAAGTCGGCGGATTCGTCATTAAATTCTTACCGAAAAGAGGATATGGTTGCTTTCCTTATTCAGTTTTCTTTTTCAATATGTAATTGGCAAATGGATGTTTGTCGAATAAAAAAGTCTGGCACAGTCCAGAAATTTTATGAATCGGATGGGAAAGTGGTTGGTCCATGGAATAATTAAATAAGATATTTGTACTTGACGTCAGCAATTAGTTCGCGATATGCTACAAATCACTATGAACCATCATGGCAGCACCACGAATTCAGGGCCACTGGTTAATCAGCTGCAGTAACCCATTGGCTTAGACCTGTAGTAGGCGATCATATAAAAATACGTGAATTTTATGTAACGATCGTAAATTGCAAAATTTTTATCGATTGTTAAGTTATAGCAACAAATTTGCTGACTTCCGATACATCTTATGATTTATGTTCTCGTTCTAATTTATTTTCTGGACGAACAACGTGAGGAAAAATTTCTTCAATTTCAATATTCGCCAATTCGTAGAGAATGAAATCTCGCGATTGGACGCAGATGTAAAATCATATTTAATCATCAAATCGAATCAATCTGCACCTTTAAGTCGTAAGTAAATATTGATATTTAAACATTTTCATATAGCAAGTCACATACCACTGCATCCTTCGCTTGTACGTGTTAGAGTAACAAGATTTATACATTTTCTAACGAAATTAATATTCGAATTATTTAAATACTCAAATAATGACAAAGTTTGAATGCTTTCGAAATTTTGCACACAAACAATCTGGATTTTGTCAAAATTCCACGATCTATGTATTGTGCCTTTATTAAAAAACTCGTATATATGAAACTGAAATTTCTTCATAATTTCGAATATTATGAGATTTGAAAATCTCCAAAACTTTGTGATTAAATTTTCCTCTCGTTTGTTATTATTTTTAAATGTCTGAAATATGAAATATAATACTTAAAAAACTTCGTGAATACAGAATATTTCTCCGGAAACGTCGAAAACTTCGAACATCATGACATTAGAATTTCATCAAAATAACGGTAAAAATACGAAAGTTTTGACGTAGGAAGATATTTACGAAGGGCCATATACGCCGGGGTCCCGATCAATCACCAGAGACGTAACAAAAAAAATTTTATTTCGGTATTGAATTGTTTTGTTGTAGCTGCGCGGAAATGTCCGCACCTCGCAAATACCGAAAAAGAAAGCTTATGCGAAGCGTCATATTAGCCAGCGTGAGGCTGGGGTGAAACACTCCTCTTGGAGATGTTGGGCTCTCTTCTCCGGCGACAACCGATTTTGACGACTCGTCGTCCGGTCATGAATTACAACGTGGTCACCACTGCAACTCGAAGCCACTAAACGTGGCTCTTCTCGTTCATTTCACTCTTCACTCGGCCCTCAAGATCTTAAGGCCACGGCGACCCATTCGCAATATCGCGTTATTCAGACTTTTCATTTTCTACAATTTTTTTTCGGACCTTTCTTTCCCGAGAGAATATTGTGCTCATTTCCGGGAAACCGATGTTTGTACCATCGGTCGCTACATTCCCTGCTCTTCCCTCTGTCTCCTTCCCCCTCGTCGCCATATAAATCGGTTGACACTTCCCAAGCAATAATGTAGACGCGAGCTTGCCAGTGGGAAACGATACACCGCAAGCGACGGTGTTACGGGACAATAATAACACGGCTTCTCTTCACGTGAATAATTTTTTCCATCCCTTCCAAAAGACTATAATAATGACTTGTTTTCAACTCGAGTATTCTTTTCATAAAAAAAATGAAGGGTTCTATCATTTCTTGGGGATGAGTCACAGAAAGAAATAACGGAATAATATTTTTTTTCTCCCTTAACGGTATATATGAAATTAATTGCGTAGTAGACTATTAAAATATTGAATTTATCCAGCAAGGGAAACAAAAAACTTGCCACCAGTGAGCCATTGGGTGAAAGGGTGGGTGGGGAAAAAATAAAATGGCGAACATAGGCTATAAAATAAAAATATGTATATATATTAGGGTGGCGTGAAAAAAAACTTTTTTTTTTAACTAAAATACACTCACGCTGAAGTATCTTCCATCAAGATAATTGTGTCCAAAGATAAGCCCGATCGGAAAATTTTTAGGGGTCGCGCAAGATTTTTCTAGTTTTCCCATTTAATTAACATGGGAAGGGCGTCAAGTTTCGATTCCAAAAATCGTAGCTCCGCCAATTTTATAGGTACGTTGATCGAGTTAATTCCATTTAAAAGCGCTTCAAAAACTGCTTAAAATGACGTGCGGGCCTTTGTGATTCGATTGCAACTTCCGTCGATAATTTTATTTGTCCATAAATATGTTGTTTTTTTCCGGTACAGACATACCGAGTGTCGCATTTTTATTCATCTTCAAGTTTCCACGGTAAAAAAAAAAATCCAATCGGATGGAAGTTCAATTAGGGTTTGACAAAGGACATCCGAAGAAATAAATTTTCCAAAAATTCCAAAATAACGGCGCTACGGTAGACAACATATTGGTTTAAAAAGGAAACCATGTAATTTAAAAATCTTAAAAATAATTCTTGTCAATACTTACAACTTTTGTATGAGTCATTTTTGGCTTCGTAGAATTCCGCGCGGAATTAAGCGCGATCCGACCATTTTGAGGGGTCGCCTCGATTTGTTGAATGTTTACATTTGAATAACGGGGCGCAATAATTCCATTATCGAATGACCGTGAGTCCATAAAAATGAGCTTTAAGAAGATAAATTACGAATGATTGCGTTG
>CAXAQZ010000019.1:12500-20000 GCA_963971145.1 Sussaba pulchella
AATAAATGAATAAATGAATAAATGAATAAATGAATAAATGAATAAATGAATAAATGAATAAATGAATAAATGAATAAATGAATAAATGAATAAATGAATAAATGAATAAATGAATAAATGAATAAATGAATAAATGAATAAATGAATAAATGAATAAATGAATAAATGAATGAATGAATAAATGAATAAATGAATAAATGAATAAATGAATAAATGAATAAATGAATAAATGAATAAATGAATAAATGAATAAATGAATAAATGAATAAATGAATGAATGAATGAATGAATAAATGAATGAATGAATAAATGAATAAATGAATAAATGAATAAAAAAATAAATAAATAAATGAATAAAGGAATTAATGAATAAATAAATAAATGAATAAATGAACAAATGAATAAATGAATAAATGAATAAATGAATAAATGAATAAATGAATAAATGAATAAATGAATAAATGAATAAATGAATAAATGAATAAATGAATAAATGAATAAATGAATAAATGAATAAATGAATAAATGAATAAATGAATAAATGAATGAATGAATAAATGAATAAATGAATAAATGAATATATGAATAAATGAATGAATGAATGAATGAATGAATGAATGAATAAATGAATAAATGAATAAATGAATAAATGAATAAATGAATAAATGAATAAATGAATAAATGAATAAATGAATAAGGGAATAAATGAATAAATGAATAAATGAATAAATGAATAAATGAATGAATGAATAAATGAATAAATGAATAAATGAATAAATGAATAAATGAATAAATGAATAAATGAATAAATGAATAAATGAATAAATGAATAAATGAATAAATGAATAAATGAATAAATGAATAAATGAATAAATGAATAAATGAATAAATGAATAAATGAATGAATGAATAAATGAATAAATGAATAAATGAATGAATGAATAAATAAATAAATGAATAAATGAATGAATGAATAAATGAATAAATGAATAAATAAATAAATGAATAAATGAATAAATGAATAAATGAATAAATGAATAAATGAATAAATGAATAAATGAATAAATGAATGAATGAATAATTGAATAAATGAATAAATGAATACATGAATAAATGAATAAATAAATAAATGAATAAATGAATAAATGAATAAATGAATAAATGAATAAATGAATAAATGAATAAATGAATAAATGAATAAATGAATAAATGAATAAATGAATAAATGAATAAATGAATAAATGAATAAATGAATAAATGAATAAATGAATAAATGAATAAATGAATAAATGAATAAATGAATAAATGATTAAATGAATAAATGAATAAATGAATAAATGAATAAATGAATAAATGGATAAATGAATAAATGAATAAATGAATAAATGAATAAATGAATAAATGAATAAATGAATGAATGAATAAATGAATAAATGAATAAATGAATAAATGAATAAATGAATGAATGAATAAATGAATAAATGAATAAATGAATAAATGAATAAATGAATAAATGAATAAATGAATAAATGAATAAATGAATAAATGAATAAATGAATAAATGAATAAATGAATAAATGAATAAATGAATAAATGAATAAATGAATAAATGAATAAATGAATAGATGAATAAATGAATAAATGAATAAATGAATAAATGAATAAATGAATAAATGAATAAATGAATAAACGAATAAATGAATAAATGAATAAATGAATAAATGAATAAATGAATAAATGAATAAATGAATAAATGAATAAATGAATAAATGAATAAATGAATAAATGAATAAATGAATAAATGAATAAATGAATAAATGAATAAATGAATAAATGAATAAATGAATAAATGAATAAATGAATAAATGAATAAATGAATAAATGAATAAATGAATGAATGAATAAATGAATAAATGAATAAATGAATAAATGAATGAATGAATGAATGAATGAATGAATGAATAAATGAATAAATGAATAAATGAATAAATGAATAAATGAATAAATGAATAAATGAATAAATGAATAAATGAATAAGGGAATAAATGAATAAATGAATAAATGAATAAATGAATAAATGAATGAATGAATAAATGAATGAATGAATAAATGAATAAATGAATAAATGAATAAATGAATAAATGAATAAATGAATAAATGAATAAATGAATAAATGAATAAATGAATAAATGAATAAATGAATAAATGAATAAATGAATAAATGAATAAATGAATAAATGAATAAATGAATAAATGAATAAATGAATAAATGAATGAATGAATAAATGAATAAATGAATAAATGAATAAATGAATAAATGAATAAATGAATAAATGAATAAATGCATAAATGAATAAATGAATAAATGAATAAATGAATAAATGAATAAATGAATAAATGAATAAATGAATAAATGAATAAATGAATAAATGAATAAATGAATAAATGAATAAATGAATAAATGAATAAATGAATAAATGAATAAATGAATAAATGAATAAATGAATAAATGAATAAATGAATAAATGAATAAATGAATAAATGAATAAATGAATAAATGAATAAATGAATAAATGAATAAATGAATAAATGAATAAATGAATAAATGAATAAATGAATAAATGAATGAATGAATAAATGAATAAATGAATAAATGAATAAATGAATAAATGAATAAATGAATAAATGAATAAATGAATGAATGAATAAATGAATAAATGAATAAATGAATAAATGAATAAATGATTAAATGAATAAATGAATAAATGAATAAATGAATAAATGAATAAATGAATAAATGAATAAATGAATAAATGAATAAATGAATGAATGAATGAATGAATAAATGAATAAATGAATAAATGAATAAATGAATAAATGAATAAATAAATAAATGAATAAATGAAAAAATGATTAAATGAATAAATAAATAAATGAATGAATAAATTAATGAATGAATGAATAAATGAATAAATGAATAAATGAATGAATGAATAAATGAATAAATGAATAAATAAATAAATGAATAAATGAATGAATAAATAAATGAATAAATGAATAAATGAATAAATGAATAAATAAATAAATGAATAAATGAATAAATGAATAAATGAATAAATAAATAAATGAATAAATGAATAAATGAATAAATGAATAAATGAATAAATGAATAAATGAATAAATGAATAAATGAATAAATGAATTAATGAATTAATGAATTAATGAATGAATGAATTAATGAATTAATGAATTAATGAATTAATGAATTAATGAATAAATGAATAAATGAATAAATAAATCAATGAATAAATGAATAAATGAATAAATGAATGAATGAATAAATGAATAAATGAATAAATGAATAAATGAATAAATGAATAAATGAATGAATGAATAAATGAATAAATGAATAAATGAATAAATGAATAAATGAATAAATGAATAAATAAATAAATGAATAAATGAATAAATGAATGAATAATCAATAAATGACAAAATAAATAAATGAATAAATGAATAAATGAATAAATGAATAAATGAATAAATGAATAAATAAATAAATGAATAAATGAATAAATGAATAAATGAATAAATGAATAAATGAATAAATGAATAAATGAATAAATGAATAAATGAATAAATGAATAAATGAATAAATGAATAAATGAATAAATGAATAAATGAATAAATGAATAAATGAATAAATGAATAAATGAATAAATGAATAAATGAATAAATGGATGAATAAATAAATAAATAAATATATAAATAAATGAAAGAATAAATAAATAAATAAATAAATGAATAAATGAATAAATGAATAAATGAATAAATGAATAAATGAATAAATGAATAAATGAATAAATGAATAAATGAATAAATGAATAAATGAATAAATGAATAAATGAATAAATGAATAAATGAATAAATGAATAAATGAATAAATGAATAAATGAATAAATGAATAAATGAATAAATGAATGAATGAATAAATGAATAAATGAATAAATGAATAAATGAATAAATGAATAAATGAATAAATGAATAAATGGATAAATGAATAAATGAATGAATGAATGAATGGATAAATGAATAAATGAATGAATAAATAAATGAATAAATGAATAAATGAATAAATGAATAAATGAATAAATGAATAAATGAATAAATGAATAAATGAATAAATGAATGAAGGAATAAATAAATAAATGAATAAATGAATGAATGAATAAATGAATAAATGAATAAATGAATAAATGAATAAATGAATAAATAAATAAATGAATAAATGAATAAATGAATAAATGAATAAATGAATAAATGAATGAATGAATAAATGAATAAATGAATAAATAAATAAATGAATAAATGAATAAATGAATAAATGAATAAATGAATAAATGAATAAATGAATAAATGAATAAATGAATAAATGAATAAATGAAAAAATGAATAAATGAATAAATGAATCAATGAATAAATGAATAAATGAATAAATGAATAAATGAATAAATGAATAAATGAATAAATAAATAAATGAATAAATGAATAAATAAATAAATGAATAAATGAATAAATGAATAAATGAATAAATGAATAAATGAATAAATGAATAAATGAATAAATGAATAAATGAATAAATGAATAAATGAATGAATGAATAAATGAAAAAATGAATGAATGAATAAATGAATAAATGAATAAATGAATAAATGAATAAATAAATAAATGGATAAATGAATAAATGAATAAATGAATAAATGAATAAATGAATAACTGAATGAATGAATAAATGAATAAATGAATAAATGAATAAATGAATAAATGAATAAATGAATAAATGAATAAATGAATAAATGAATAAATGAATAAATGAATGAATGAATAAATGAATAAATGAATAAATAAATAAATGAATAAATGAATAAATGAATAAATGAATAAATGAATAAATGAATAAATGAATAAATGAATAAATGAATAAATGAATAAATGAATAAATGAATAAATGAATAAATGAATAAATGAATAAATGAATAAATGAATAAATGAATAAATGAATAAATGAATAAATGAATAAATGAATAAATGAATAAATGAATAAATGAATAAATGAATAAATGAATAAATGAATAAATGAATAAATGAATAAATGAATAAATGAATAAATGTATAAATGAATAAATGAATGAATGAATAAATGAATAAATGAATAAATGAATAAATGAATAAATGAATAAATGAATAAATGAATGAATGAATGAATGAATAAATGAATAAATGAATAAATGAATAAATGAATAAATGATTAAATGAATAAATGAATAAATGAATAAATGAATAAATGAATAAATGAATAAATGAATAAATGAATAAATGAATAAATGAATAAATGAATAAATGAATAAATGAATAAATGAATGAATGAATAAATGAATAAATGAATAAATGAATAAATGAATAAATGAATAAATGAATAAATAAATAAATGAATAAATGAAAAAATGATTGAATGAATAAATAAATAAATGAATGAATAAATAAATGAATAAATGAATAAATGAATAAATGAATAAATGAATAAATGAATAAATGAATAAATGAATAAATAAATAAATGAATAAATGAATGAATAAATAAATAAATGAATAAATGAATAAATAAATAAATGAATAAATGAATAAATGAATAAATGAATAAATAAATAAATGAATAAATGAATAAATGAATAAATGAATAAATGAATAAATGAATAAATGAATAAATGAATAAATGAATAAATGAATTAATGAATTAATGAATTAATGAATTAATGAATTAATGCATTAATGAATTAATGAATTAATGAATTAATGAATTAATGAATAAATGAATAAATGAATAAATAAATCAATGAATAAATGAATAAATGAATAAATGAATGAATGAATAAATGAATAAATGAATAAATGAATAAATGAATAAATGAATAAATGAATGAATGAATAAATGAATAAATGAATAAATGAATAAATGAATAAATGAATAAATGAATAAATGAATAAATTAATAAATGAATAAATGAATAAATGAATAAATGAATAAATGAATAAATGAATAAATGAATAAATGAATAAATGAATAAATGAATAAATGAATAAATGAATAAATGAATAAATGAATAAATGAATAAATGAATAAATGAATAAATGAATAAATGAATAAATGAATAAATGAATAAATGAATAAATGAATAAATGAATAAATGAATAAATGAATAAATGAATAAATGAATAAATGGATGAATAAATAAATAAATAAATATATAAATAAATGAAAGAATAAATAAATAAATAAATAAATGAATGAATGAATAAATGAATAAATGAATAAATGAATAAATGAATAAATGAATAAATGAATAAATGAATAAATGAATAAATGAATAAATGAATAAATGAATAAATGAATAAATGAATAAATGAATAAATGAATAAATGAATAAATGAATAAATGAATAAATGAATAAATGAATAAATGAATAAATGAATAAATGAATAAATGAATAAATGAATAAATGAATAAATGAATAAATGAATAAATGAATAAATGAATAAATGAATAAATGAATAAATGAATAAATGAATAAATGAATAAATGAATAAATGAATAAATGAATAAATGAATAAATGAATAAATGAATAAATGAATAAATGAATAGATGAATAAATGAATAAATGAATAAATGAATAAATGAATAAATGAATAAATGAATAAATGAATAAATGAATAAATGAATAAATGAATAAATGAATAAATGAATAAATGAATAAATGAATAAATGAATAAATGAATAAATGAATAAATGAATAAATGAATAAATGAATAAATGAATAAATGAATGAATGAATGAATGAATGAATAAATGAATGAATGAATAAATGAATAAATGAATAAATGAATAAAAAAATAAATAAATAAATGAATAAAGGAATTAATGAATAAATAAATAAATGAATAAATGAACAAATGAATAAATGAATAAATGAATAAATGAATAAATGAATAAATGAATAAATGAATAAATGAATAAATGAATAAATGAATAAATGAATAAATGAATAAATGAATAAATGAATAAATGAATAAATGAATAAATGAATAAATGAATAAATGAATAAATGAATAAATGAATAAATGAATAAATGAATGAATGAATAAATGAATAAATGAATAAATGAATGAATGAATAAATGAATGAATGAATGAATGAATGAATAAATGAATAAATGAATAAATGAATAAATGAATAAATGAACAAATGAATAAATGAATAAATGAATAAATGAATAAATGAATAAATGAATAAGGGAATAAATGAATAAATGAATAAATGAATAAATGAATAAATGAATAAATGAATAAATGAATGAATGAATAAATGAATAAATGAATAAATGAATAAATGAATAAATGAATAAATGAATAAATGAATAAATGAATAAATGAATAAATGAATAA
>CAXAQZ010000019.1:25000-30000 GCA_963971145.1 Sussaba pulchella
ATGAATAAATGAATAAATGAATAAATGAATAAATGAATAAATGAATTAATGAATTAATGAATTAATGAATTAATGAATTAATGAATTAATGAATTAATGAATTAATGAATTAATGAATGAATGAATAAATGAATAAATGAATAAATAAATCAATGAATAAATGAATAAATGAATAAATGAATGAATAAATAAATGAATAAATGAATAAATGAATAAATGAATAAATGAATAAATGAATGAATGAATAAATGAATAAATGAATAAATGAATAAATGAATAAATGAATAAATGAATAAATGAATAAATGAATAAATGAATAAATGAATAAATGAATAAATCAATAAATGACAAAATAAATAAATGAATAAATGAATAAATGAATAAATGAATAAATGAATAAATGAATAAATGAATAAATGAATAAATGAATAAATGAATAAATGAATAAATGAATAAATGAATAAATGAATAAATGAATAAATGAATAAATGAATAAATGAATAGATGAATAAATGAATAAATAAATAAATGAATAAATAAATAAATGAATAAATGAATAAATGAATAAATGAATAAATGAATAAATGAATAAATGAATAAATGAATAAATGAATAAATGAATAAATGAATAAATGAATAAATGAATAAATGAATAAATGAATAAATGAATAAATAAATAAATGAATAAATGAATAAATGAATAAATGAATGAATGAATAAATGAATAAATGAATAAATGATAAAATGAATAAATGAATAAATGAATAAATGAATAAATAAATAAATGAATAAATGAATAAATGAATAAATGAATAAATGAATAAATGAATAAATGAATAAATGAATAAATGAATAAATGAATAAATGAATAAATGAATAAATGAATAAATGAATAAATGAATAAATGAATAAATGAATAAATGAATAAATGAATAAATGAATAAATGAATAAATGAATAAATGAATAAATGAATAAATGAATAAATGAATAAATGAATAAATGAATAAATGAATAAATGAATAAATGAATAAATGAATAAATGAATAAATGAATAAATGAATAAATGAATAAATGAATAAATGAATAAATGGATGAATAAATAAATAAATAAATATATAAATAAATGAAAGAATAAATAAATAAATAAATAAATGAAAAAATGAATAAATGAATAAATGAATAAATGAATAAATGAATAAATGAATAAATGAATAAATGAATAAATGAATAAATGAATAAATGAATAAATGAATAAATGAATAAATGAATAAATGAATAAATGAATAAATGAATCAATGAATAAATGAATAAATGAATAAATGAATAAATGAATAAATGAATAAATGAATAAATGAATAAATGAATAAATGAATAAATGAATAAATGAATAAATGAATAAATGAATAAATGAATAAATGAATAAATGAATAAATGAATAAATGAATAAATAAATAAATGAATAAATGAATAAATGAATAAATGAATAAATGAATAAATGGATAAATGAATAAATGAATGAATGAATGAATGGATAAATGAATAAATGAATGAATAAATAAATGAATAAATGAATAAATGAATAAATGAATAAATGAATAAATGAATAAATGAATAAATGAATAAATAAATGAAGGAATAAATAAATAAATGAATAAATGAATGAATGAATAAATGAATAAATGAATAAATGAATAAATGAATAAATAAATAAATGAATAAATGAATAAATGAATAAATGAATAAATGAATGAATGAATAAATGAATAAATGAATAAATAAATAAATGAATAAATGAATAAATGAATAAATGAATAAATGAATAAATGAATAAATGAATAAATGAATAAATGAATAAATGAATAAATGAATAAATGAATAAATGAATCAATGAATAAATGAATAAATGAATAAATGAATAAATGAATAAATGAATAAATGAATAAATGAATAAATAAATAAATGAATAAATGAATAAAAAAATAAATGAATAAATGAATAAATGAATAAATGAATAAATGAATAAATGAATAAATGAATAAATGAATAAATGAATAAATGAATAAATGAATAAATGAATAAATGAATAAATGAATAAATGAATAAATGAATAAATGAATAAATGAATAAATGAATAAATGAATAAATGAATAAATGAATAAATGAATAAATGAATAAATGAATAAATGAATAAATGAATAAATGAATAAATGAATAAATGAATAAATGAATAAATGAATAAATGAATAAATGAATAAATGAATAAATAAATAAATGGATAAATGAATAAATGAATAAATGAATAAATGAATAAATGAATAACTGAATAAATGAATAAATGAATAAATGAATGAATGAATAAATGAATAAATGAATAAATGAATAAATGAATAAATGAATAAATGAATAAATGAATAAATGAATAAATGAATAAATGAATAAATGAATAAATGAATAAATGAATAAATGAATAAATGAATAAATGAATAAATGAATAAATAAATAAATGAATGAATGAATAAATGAATAAATGAATAAATGAATAAATGAATAAATGAATAAATGAATAAATGAATAAATGAATAAATGAATAAATGAATAAATGAATAAATGAATAAATGAATAAATGAATAAATGCATAAATGAATAAATGAATAAATGAATAAATGAATAAATAAATAAATGAATAAATAAATGAATAAATAAATGAATAAATAAATGAATAAATAAATAAATGAATAAATAAATAAATGAATAAATGAATAAATGAATAAATGAATAAATGAAAAAATGAATAAATGAATAAATGAATAAATGAATAAATGAATAAATGAATGAATGAATAAATGAATAAATAAATAAGTAAATGAAAAAATGAATAAATGAATATATGAATTAATGAATAAATGAATAAATAAATAAGTAAATGAAAAAATGAATAAATGAATATATGAATTAATGAATAAATGAATAAATGAATAAATGAATAAATGAATAAATGAATAAATGAATAAATGAATATATAAATAAATGAATGAATGAATAAATGAATAAATGAATAAATGAATAAATAAATAAATAGATAAATGAATAAATGAATAAATGAATAAATGAATAAATGAATAAATAAATAAATGAGTACATGAATAAATGAATGAATGAATAAATGAATGAAAGAATAAATGAATGAATAAATGAATAAATGAATAAATGAATAAATGAATAAATGAATAAATGAATAAATGAATAAATGAATATATAAATAAATGAATGAATGAATAAATGAATAAATGAATAAATGAATAAATAAATAAATAGATAAATGAATAAATGAATAAATGAATAAATGAATAAATGAATAAATAAATAAATGAGTACATGAATAAATGAATGAATGAATAAATGAATGAAAGAATAAATGAATGAATGAATGAATAAATAATTGAATGAATAAATAAATGAATGAATGAATGAATAAATGAATAAATAAGTAAGTAAATGAAAAAATGAATAAATGAATAAATGAATAAATGAATAAATGAATAAATGAATAAATGAATAAATGAATAAATAAATAAATGGATAAATGAATAAATGAATAAATGAATAAATGAATAAATGAATAACTGAATAAATGAATAAATGAATAAATGAATAAATGAATAAATGAATAAATGAATAAATGAATAAATGAATAAATGAATAAATGAATAAATGAATGAATGAATAAATGAATAAATGAATAAATGAATAAATGAATGAATGAATGAATGAATAAATGAATAAATGAATAAATGAATAAATGAATAAATGAATAAATGAATAAATGAATAAATGAATAAATGAGAAAATGAATACATGAATGAATGAATAAATGAATAAATGAATAAATGAATGAATAAATCAATGAATTAATAAATTAATAAATAAATGAATGATCGAATAAATGAATAAATCAATAAATGACAAAATAAATAAATAAATAAATGAATTAATGAATAAATGAATAAATGAATAAATAAATAAATGAATAAATGAATAAATGAATAAATGAATAAATGAATAAATGAATAAATGAATAAATGAATAAATGAATAAATGAATAAATGAATAAATGAATAAATGAATAAATGAATAAATGAATAAATGAATGAATGAATAAATGAATAAATGAATAAATGAATAAATGAATAAATGAATAAATGAATAAATGAATAAATGAATAAATGAATAGATGAATGAATGAATAAATGAATAAATGAATAAATGAATAAATGAATAAATGAATAAATGAATAAATGAATGAATGAATAAATGAATAAATGAAAAAATGAATAAATGAATAAATGAATAAATGAATAAATGAATAAATGAATAAATGAATGAAGGAATAAATAAATAAATGAATAAATGAATGAATGAATAAATGAATAAATGAATAAATGAATAAATGAATAAATGAATAAATGAATAAATAAATAAATGAATAAATGAATAAATGAATAAATGAATAAATGAATGAATGAATGAATGAATAAATGAATAAATGAATAAATGAATAAATGAATAAATGAATAAATGAATAAATGAATAAATGAATAAATGAATAAATGAATAAATGAATAAATGAATAAATAAATAAATGAATAAATGAATAAATGAATCAATGAATAAATGAATAAATGAATAAATGAATAAATGAATAAATGAATAAATGAATAAATGCATAAATGAATAAATGAATAAATAAATAAATGAATAAATGAATAAATGAATAAATGAATAAATGAATAAATGAATAAATGAATAAATGAATAAATGAATAAATGAATAAATGAATAAATGAATAAATGAATAAATGAATAAATGAATAAATGAATAAATGAATAAATGAATAAATGAATAAATGAATAAATGAATAAATGAATAAATGAATAAATGAATAAATGAATAAATGAATAAATGAATAAATGAATAAATGAATAAATAAATAAATGAATAA
>CAXAQZ010000019.1:37500-45000 GCA_963971145.1 Sussaba pulchella
TGAATAAATGAATAAATGAATAAATGAATAAATGAATAAATGAATGAATGAATAAATGAATAAATGAATAAATGAATAAATGAATAAATGAATAAATGAATAAATGAATAAATGAATAAATGAATAAATGAATAAATGAATAAATGAATAAATGAATGAATGAATAAATGAATAAATGAATAAATGAATAAATAAATAAATGGATAAATGAATAAATGAATAAATGAATAAATGAATAAATGAATAAATGAATAACTGAATAAATGAATAAATGAATAAATGAATAAATGAATAAATGAATAAATGAATAAATGAATAAATGAATAAATGAATAAATGAATAAATGAATAAATGAATGAATGAATAAATGAATAAATGAATAAATGAATAAATGAATAAATGAATAAATGAATAAATGAATGAATGAATGAATGAATAAATGAATAAATGAATAAATGAATAAATGAATAAATGAATAAATGAATAAATGAATAAATGAATAAATGAATAAATGAATAAATGAATAAATGAATAAATAAATAAATGAATAAATGAATAAATGAATAAATGAATAAATGAATAAATAATTAAATGAATAAATAAATAAATAAATAAATGAATAAATAAATAAATGAATGAATAAATAAATGAATGAATGAATAAATGAATAAATGAATAAATGAATAAATGAATAAATGAATAAATGAATAAATGAATAAATGAATAAATGAATGAATGAATAAATGAATAAATAAATAAGTAAATGAAAAAATGAATAAATGAATATATGAATTAATGAATAAATGAATAAATGAATAAATGAATAAATGAATAAATGAATAAATGAATAAATGAATAAATGAATGAATGAATAAATGAATAAATGAATAAATGAATAAATGAATAAATGAATGAATGAATAAATGAATAAATGAATATATAAATAAATGAATGAATGAATAAATGAATAAATGAATAAATGAATAAATAAATAAATAGATAAATGAATAAATGAATAAATGAATGAATGAATAAATGAATAAATAAATAAATGAGTACATGAATAAATGAATGAATGAATAAATGAATGAATGAATAAATGAATGAATGAATGAATAAATAATTGAATGAATAAATAAATGAATGAATGAATGAATAAATGAATAAATAAGTAAGTAAATGAAAAAATGAATAAATGAATAAATGAATAAATGGATAAATGAATAAATGAATAAATGAATAAATAAATAAATGGATAAATGAATAAATGAATAAATGAATAAATGAATAAATCAATAACTGAATAAATGAATAAATGAATAAATGAATAAATGAATAAATGAATAAATGAATAAATGAATAAATGAATAAATGAATAAATGAATAAATGAATAAATGAATAAATGAATGAATGAATAAATGAATAAATGAATAAATGAATAAATGAATAAATGAATAAATGAATAAATGAATGAATGAATAAATGAATAAATGAATAAATGAATAAATGAATAAATGAATAAATGAATAAATGAATAAATGAATAAATGAATACATGAATGAATGAATAAATAAATAAATGAATAAATAAATAAATGAATAAATGAATAAATGAATAAATGAATGAATAAATGAATAAATGAATAAATGAATAAATGAATAAATGAATAAATGAATAAATGAATAAATGAATAAATGAATAAATGAATAAATGAATAAATGAATAAATATATGAATAAATGAATGAATAAATGGATAAATAAATAAATGAATGAATGAATAAATGAATAAATGAATAAATTAATAAATTAATAAATTAATAAATTAATAAATGAATAAATGAATGAATAAATGAATAAATGAATGAATGAATAAATGAATGAATGAATAAATGAATAAATGAATAAATGAATAAATGAATAAAGAAATAAATAAATAAATGAATAAAGGAATTAATGAATAAATAAATAAATGAATAAATGAATAAATGAATAAATGAATAAATGAATAAATGAATAAATGAATAAATGAATAAATGAATAAATGAATAAATGAATAAATAAATAAATGAATAAATGAATAAATGAATAAATGAATAAATGAATAAATGAATAAATGAATAAATGAATAAATGAATAAATGAATAAATGAATAAATAAATAAATGAATAAATGAATAAATGAATAAATGAATAAATGAATAAATGAATAAATGAATAAATGAATAAATAAATAAATGGATAAATGAATAAATGAATAAATGAATAAATGAATGAATGAATAAATGAATAACTGAATAAATGAATAAATGAATAAATGAATAAATGAATAAATGAATAAATGAATAAATGAATAAATGAATAAATGAATAAATGAATAAATGAATAAATGAATAAATGAATGAATGAATAAATGAATAAATGAATAAATGAATAAATGAATAAATGAATAAATGAATGAATGAATAAATGAATAAATGGATAAATGAATAAATGAATAAATGAATAAATGAATAAATGAATAAATGAATAAATGAATAAATGAATAAATGAATAAATGAATAAATAAATAAATAAATAAATGAATAAATGAATAAATGAATAAATAAATAAATGAATAAATAAATAAATAAATAAATGAATAAATAAATAAATGAATAAATAAATAAATGAATGAATGAATAAATGAATAAATGAATAAATGAATAAATGAATAAATGAATAAATGAATAAATGAATAAATGAATAAATGAATGAATGAATAAATGAATAAATAAATAAGTAGATGAAAAAATGAATAAATGAATATATGAATTAATGAATAAATGAATAAATGAATAAATGAATAAATGAATAAATGAATAAATGAATAAATGAATGAATGAATGAATGAATAAATGAATAAATGAATAAATGAATAAATGAATGAATGAATAAATGAATAAATGAATATATAAATAAATGAATGAATGAATAAATGAATAAATGAATAAATAAATAAATAGATAAATGAATAAATGAATAAATGAATAAATGAATAAATGAATAAATGAATAAATAAATAAATGAGTACATGAATAAATGAATGAATGAATAAATGAATGAATGAATGAATGAATGAATGAATGAATAAATAATTGAATGGATGAATAAATGAATGAATGAATGAATAAATGAATAAATAAGTAAGTAAATGAAAAAATGAATAAATGAATAAATGAATAAATGAATGAATGAATAAATGAATAAATAAATAAATGGATAAATGAATAAATGAATAAATGAATAAATGAATAAATGAATAAATGAATAAATGAATAACTGAATAAATGAATAAATGAATAAATGAATAAATGAATAAATGAATAAATGAATAGATGAATAAATGAATAGATGAATAAATGAATAAATGAATGAATGAATGAATGAATAAATAAATAAATGAATAAATGAATAAATGAATAAATGAATAAATGAATGAATGAATAAATGAATAAATGGATAAATGAATAAATGAATAAATGAATAAATGAATAAATGAATAAATGAATAAATGAATACATGAATGAATGAATAAATGAATAAATGAATAAATGAATAAATGAATAAATGAATAAATGAATAAATGAATAAATGAATGAATGAATGAATAAATGAATAAATGAATAAATGAATAAATGAATAAATGAATAAATGAATAAATGAATAAATGAATAAATGAATAAATATATGAATAAATGAATGAATAAATGAATAAATAAATAAATGAATGAATGAATAAATGAATAAATGAATAAATTAATAAATTAATAAATGAATAAATGAATAAATGAATAAATGAATAAATGAATAAATGAATGAATAAATGAATAAATGAATGAATGAATGAATGAATAAATGAATAAATGAATAAATGAATAAATGAATAAATGAATAAATGAATAAAGAAATAAATAAATAAATGAATAAAGGAATTAATGAATAAATAAATAAATGAATAAATGAATAAATGAATAAATGAATAAATGAATAAATGAATAAATGAATAAATGAATAAATGAATAAATGAATAAATGAATAAATGAATAAATGAATAAATGAATAAATGAATAAATGAATAAATGAATAAATGAATAAATGAATAAATGAATAAATGAATAAATGAATAAATGAATAAATGAATAAATGAATAAATGAATAAATGAATAAATGAATAAATGAATAAATGAATAAATGAATAAATGAATAAATGAATAAATGAATAAATGAATAAATGAATAAATGAATAAATGAATAAATGAATAAATGAATAAATGGATGAATAAATAAATAAATAAATATATAAATAAATGAAAGAATAAATAAATAAATAAATAAATGAATAAATGAATAAATGAATAAATGAATAAATGAATAAATGAATAAATGAATAAATGAATAAATGAATAAATGAATAAATGAATAAATGAATAAATGAATAAATGAATAAATGAATAAATGAATAAATGAATAAATGAATAAATGAATAAATGAATAAATGAATAAATGAATAAATGAATAAATGAATAAATGAATAAATGAATGAATGAATAAATGAATAAATGAATAAATGAATAAATGAATAAATGTATAAATGAATAAATGAATAAATGAATAAATGAATAAATGGATAAATGAATAAATGAATGAATGAATGAATGGATAAATGAATAAATGAATGAATAAATAAATGAATAAATGAATAAATGAATAAATGAATAAATGAATAAATGAATAAATGAATAAATGAATGAAGGAATAAATAAATAAATGAATAAATGAATGAATGAATAAATGAATAAATGAATAAATGAATAAATGAATAAATGAATAAATGAATAAATGAATAAATAAATAAATGAATAAATGAATAAATGAATAAATGAATAAATGAATAAATGAATAAATGAATGAATGAATAAATGAATAAATGAATAAATAAATAAATGAATAAATGAATAAATGAATAAATGAATAAATGAATAAATGAATAAATGAATAAATGAATAAATGAATAAATGAATAAATGAATAAATGAATAAATGAATAAATGAATCAATGAATAAATGAATAAATGAATAAATGAATAAATGAATAAATGAATAAATGAATAAATGAATAAATAAATAAATGAATGAATGAATAAATAAATAAATGAATAAATGAATAAATGAATAAATGAATAAATGAATAAATGAATAAATGAATAAATGAATAAATGAATAAATGAATAAATGAATAAATGAATAAATGAATAAATGAATAAATGAATAAATGAATAAATGAATAAATGAATAAATGAATAAATGAATAAATGAATAAATGAATAAATGAATAAATGAATAAATGAATAAATGAATAAATGAATAAATGAATAAATGAATGAATGAATAAATGAATAAATGAATAAATGAATAAATGAATAAATAAATAAATGGATAAGGGAATAAATGAATAAATGAATAAATGAATAAATGAATAACTGAATAAATGAATAAATGAATAAATGAATAAATGAATAAATGAATAAATGAATAAATGAATAAATGAATAAATGAATAAATGAATAAATGAATAAATGAATAAATGAATGAATGAATAAATGAATAAATGAATAAATGAATAAATGAATAAATGAATAAATGAATGAATGAATAAATGAATAAATGAATAAATGAATAAATGAATAAATGAATAAATGAATAAATGAATAAATGAATAAATGAATAAATGAATAAATGAATAAATGAATAAATAAATAAATGAATAAATGAATAAATGAATAAATGAATAAATAAATAAATGAATAAATAAATAAATAAATAAATGAATAAATAAATAAATGAATAAATAAATAAATGAATGAATGAATAAATGAATAAATGAATAAATGAATAAATGAATAAATGAATAAATGAATAAATGAATAAATGAATGAATGAATAAATGAATAAATAAATAAGTAAATGAAAAAATGAATAAATGAATATATGAATTAATGAATAAATGAATAAATGAATAAATGAATAAATGAATAAATGAATAAATGAATGAATGAATGAATGAATAAATGAATAAATGAATAAATGAATAAATGAATGAATGAATAAATGAATGAATGAATAAATGAATAAATGAATATATAAATAAATGAATGAATGAATAAATGAATAAATGAATAAATGAATAAATAAATAAATAGATAAATGAATAAATGAATAAATGAATAAATGAATAAATGAATAAATAAATAAATGAGTACATGAATAAATGAATGAATGAATAAATGAATGAATGAATAAATGAATGAATGAATGAATAAATAATTGAATGAATAAATAAATGAATGAATGAATGAATAAATGAATAAATAAGTAAGTAAATAAAAAAATGAATAAATGAATAAATGAATAAATGAATAAATAAATAAATGAATAAATAAATAAATGGATAAATGAATAAATGAATAAATGAATAAATGAATAAATGAATAAATGAATAACTGAATAAATGAATAAATGAATAAATGA
The DNA here is from genome assembly GCA_963971145.1 of Sussaba pulchella. NCBI lineage: Eukaryota > Metazoa > Arthropoda > Insecta > Hymenoptera > Ichneumonidae > Sussaba > Sussaba pulchella. The sequence continues at coordinate 44,068 of CAXAQZ010000019.1, forward strand.
ATAAATGAATAAATGAATAAATGAATAAATGAATAAATGAATAAATGAATAAATGAATAAATGAATGAATGAATAAATGAATAAATGAATAAATGAATAAATGAATAAATGAATGAATGAATAAATGAATAAATGAATAAATGAATAAATGAATAAATGAATAAATGAATAAATGAATAAATGAATAAATGAATACATGAATGAATGAATAAATGAATAAATGAATAAATGAATAAATGAATAAATGAATAAATGAATAAATGAATAAATGAATGAATGAATGAATAAATGAATAAATGAATAAATGAATAAATAAATAAATGAATAAATGAATAAATGAATAAATGAATAAATATATGAATAAATGAATGAATAAATGAATAAATAAATAAATGAATGAATGAATAAATGAATAAATGAATAAATTAATAAATTAATAAATTAATAAATTAATAAATGAATAAATGAATAAATGAATGAATAAATGAATAAATGAATGAATGAATGAATGAATGAATAAATGAATAAATGAATCAATAAATAAATGAATAAATGAATAAAGAAATAAATAAATAAATGAATAAAGGAATTAATGAATAAATAAATAAATGAATAAATGAATAAATGAATAAATGAATAAATGAATAAATGAATAAATGAATAAATGAATAAATGAATAAATAAATAAATGAATAAATGAATAAATGAATAAATGAATAAATGAATAAATGAATAAATGAATAAATGAATAAATGAATAAATGAATAAATGAATAAATGAATAAATGAATAAATGAATAAATGAATAAATGAATAAATGAATAAATGAATAAATGAATAAATGAATAAATGAATAAATGAATAAATGAATAAATGAATAAATGAATAAATGAATAAATGAATAAATGAATAAATGAATAAATGAATAAATGAA
>CAXAQZ010000019.1:50000-52500 GCA_963971145.1 Sussaba pulchella
TAAATGAATAAATGAATGAATGAATAAATGAATAAATGAATAAATGAATAAATGAATAAATGAATAAATGAATAAATGAATAAATGAATAAATGAATAAATAAATAAATGAATAAATGAATAAATGAATAAATGAATAAATGAATAAATGAATAAATAAATAAATGAATGAATGAATAAATGAATAAATGAATAAATGAATAAATGAATAAATGAATAAATGAATAAATGATAAATGAATAAATGAATAAATGAATGAATGAATAAATGAATAAATGAATAAATGAATAAATGAATAAATGAATAAATGAATAAATGAATAAATGAATAGATGAATGAATGAATAAATGAATAAATGAATAAATGAATAAATGAATGAATGAATAAATGAATAAATGAATGAATGAATAAATGAAAAAATGAAGAAATGAATAAATGAATAAATGAATAAATAAATGAATAAATAAATGAATAAATGAATAAATGAATAAATGAATAAATGAATAAATGAATAAATGAATAAATGAATAAATGAATAAATGAATAAATAAATAAATGAATAAATGAATAAATGAATAAATAAATAAATGAATAAGTGAATAAATGAATAAATGAATAAATGAATAAATGAATAAATGAATAAATGAATAAATGAATAAATGAATAAATGAATAAATGAATGAATGAATAAATGAATAAATGAATAAATGAATAAATGAATAAATGAATAAATGAATAAATGAATAAATGAATAAATGAATAAATGAATAAATGAATAAATGAATAAATGAATAAATGAATAAATGAATAAATGAATAAATGAATAAATGGTTAAATGAATAAATGAATAAATGAATAAATGAATAAATGAATAAATGAATAAATAAATAAATAAATAAATGAATAAATAAATAAATGAATAAATGAATAAATGAATAAATGAATAAATGAATAAATGAATAAATGAATAAATGAATAAATGAATAAATGAATGAATGAATGAATGAATAAATGAATGAATGAATAAATGAATAAATGAATAAATGAATAAATGAATAAATGAATAAATGAATAAATGAATAAATGAATAAGGGAATGAATGAATAAATGAATAAATGAATAAATGAATGAATGAATAAATGAATAAATGAATAAATGAATAAATGAATAAATGAATGAATGAATAAATGAATAAATGAATAAATGAATAAATGAATAAATGAATAAATGAATAAATGAATAAATGAATAAATGAATAAATGAATAAATGAATAAATGAATAAATGAATAAATGAATAAATAAATAAATGAATAAATGAATAAATGAATGAATGAATAAATGAATAAATGAATAAATGAATAAATGAATAAATGAATAAATGAATAAATAAATCAATGAATAAATGAATAAATGAATAAATGAATAAATGAATAAATGAATAAATGAATAAATGAATAAATGAATAAATGAATAAATGAATAAATGAATAAATGAATAAATGAATAAATGAATAAATGAATAAATGAATAAATGAATGAATGAATAAATGAATAAATGAATAAATGAATAAATGAATAAATGAATAAATGAATAAATGAATAAATGAATAAATGAATAAATGAATAAATGAATAAATGAATAAATGAATAAATGAATAAATGAATAAATGAATAAATGAATAAATGAATGAATGAATAAATGAATAAATGAATAAATGAATGAATGAATAAATGAATAAATGAATAAATGAATAAATGAATAAATGAATAAATGAATAAATGAATGAATGAATAAATGAATAAATGAATAAATGAATAAATGAATAAATGAATAAATGAATGAATGAATTAATGAATAAATGAATAAATGAATAAATGAATAAATGAATAAATAAATAAATGAATAAATGAAAAAATGAATAAATGAAAAAATAAATAAATGAATGAATAAATAAATAAATAAATGAATAAATGAATAAATGAATAAATGAATAAATGAATAAATGAATAAATGAATAAATGAATAAATGAATAAATGAATAAATAAATAAATGAATAAATGAATGAATAAATGAATGAATAAATGAATGAATAAATGAATAAATGAATAAATGAATAAATAAATAAATGAATAAATGAATAAATGAATAAATGAATAAATGAATAAATGAATAAATGAATAAATGAATAAATGAATAAATGAATAAATGAATAAATGAATAAATGAATAAATGAATAAATGAATAAATGAATAAATGAATAAATGAATAAATGAATAAATGAATAAATGAATAAATGAATAAATGAATAAATGAATAAATGAATTAATGAATTAATGAATTAATGAATTAATGAATTAATGAATTAATGAATTAATGAATTAATGAATTAATGAATTAATGAATTAATGAATTAATGAATAAATGAATAAATGAATAAATGAATAAATGAATAAATGAATAAATGAATAAATGAATAAATGAATAAATGAATAAATGAAT
>CAXAQZ010000019.1:60000-70769 GCA_963971145.1 Sussaba pulchella
TAAATGAATGAATGAATAAATGAATAAATGAATAAATGAATAAATGAATAAATCAATAAATGAATAATCGAATAAATGAATAAATGAATAAATGAATAAATGAATAAATGAATAAATGAATGAATGAATGAATGAATAAATGAATAAATGAATAAATGAATGAATGAATAAATGAATAAATGAATAAATGAATAAATGAATAAATGAATAAATGAATAAATGAATAAATGAATAAATGAATAAATGAATAAATGAATGAATGAATAAATGAATAAATGAATAAATGAATAAATGAATAAATGAGTAAATGAATAAATGAATAAATGAATAAATGAATAAGTAAATAAATGAATAAATGAATAAATGAATAAATGAATAAATGAATAAATGAATAAATGAATAAATGAATAAATGAATAAATGAATAAATGAATAAATGAATAAATGAATAAATGAATAAATAAATAAATGAATGAATGAATAAATGAATAAATGAATAAATGAATAAATGAATAAATGAATAAATGAATAAATGAATAAATGAATAAATGAATAAATGAATAAATGAATAAATGAATAAATGAATAAATGAATAAATGAATAAATGAATAAATGAATAAATGAATAAATGAATAAATAAATAAATGAATGAATGAATGAATGAATAAATGAATAAATGAATAAATGAATAAATAAATAAATGAATAAATGAATAAATGAATAAATGAATAAATGAATAAATGAATAAATGAATGAATGAATAAATGAATAAATGAATAAATGAATAAATGAATGAATGAATAAATGGATAAATAAATAAATGAATAAATGAATGAATGAATAAATGAATAAATGAATAAATGAAGGAATGAATAGATGAATAAATGAATAAATGAATAAATGAATAAATAAATGAATAAATAAATGAATAAATGAATAAATGAATAAATGAATAAATGAATAAATAAATAAATGAATAAATGAATAAATGAATAAATGAATAAATGAATAAATGAATAAATGAATAAATGAATAAATGAATAAATGAATAAATGAATAAATGAATAAATGAATAAATGAATAAATGAATAAATGAATGAATGAATAAATGAATAAATGAATAAATGAATAAATGAATAAATGAATAAATAAACAAATGAATAAATGAATAAATGAATAAATGAATAAATGAATAAATGAATAAATAAATAAATGAATAAATGAATAAATGAATAAATGAATAAATGAATAAATGAATAAATGAATAAATGAATAAGAGAATAAATGAATAAATGAATAAATGAATAAATGAATAAATGAATAAATGAATAAATGAATAAATGAATAAATGAATAAATGAATAAATGAATAAATGAATAATTGAATAAATGAATAAATGAATAAATGAATAAATGAATAAATGAATAAATGAATAAATGAATAAATGAATAAATGAATAAATGAATAAATGAATAAATGAATAAATGAATAAATGAATAAATGAATGAATGAATAAATGAATAAATGAATAAATGAATACATGAATAAATGAATAAATGAATAAATGAATAAATGATAAAATGAATAAATGAATAAATGAATAAATAAATAAATGAATTAATAAATAAATAAATAAATGAATAAATGAATAAATGAATAAATGAATAAATGAATAAATGAATAAATTAATAAATGAATAAATGAATAAATGAATAAATGAATAAATAAATAAATGAATAAATAAATAAATGAATAAATGAATAAATGAATTAATGAATGAATGAATAAATGAATAAATGAATAAATGAATAAATGAATAAATGAATAAATGAATAAATGAATAAATGAATAAATGAATAAATGAATAAATGAATAAATGAATAAATGAATAAATGAATAAATGAATAAATGAATAAATAAATAAATGAATAAATGAATAAATGAATAAATGAATAAATGAATAAATGAATAAATGAATAAATGAATAAATGAATAAATGAATAAATGAATAAATGAATAAATGAATAAATGAATAAATAAATAAATGAATAAATGAATAAATGAATGAATGAATAAATGAATAAATGAATAAATGAATAAATGAATAAATGAATAAATGAATAAATGAATGAATAAATAAATGAATAAATAAATAAATGAATGAATGAATGAATGAATAAATAAATAAATAAATATATAAATAAATAAAAAAATGAAAAAATGAAAAAAAAAATAAATAAATGAATAAATGAATGAATGAATGAATGAATAAATGAATAAATGAATAAATGAATAAATGAATAAATGAATAAATGAATAAATGAATAAATGAATAAATGAATAAATGAATAAATGAATAAATGAATAAATAAATAAGTGAATAAATAAATAAATGAATAAATGAATAAATGAATAAATGAATAAATGAATAAATGAATAAATGAATAAATGAATAAATGAATAAATGAATAAATGAATAAATGAATAAATGAATAAATGAATAAATGAATAAATGAATAAATGAATAAATGAATAAATGAATAAATGAATAAATGAATAAATGAATAAATGAATAAATGAATAAATGAATAAATGAATAAATGAATAAATGAATAAATGAATAAATGAATAAATGAATAAATGAATAAATTAATAAATGAATAAATGAATAAATGAATAAATGAATAAATGAATAAATGAATTAATGAATTAATGAATAAATGAATAAATGAATAAATGAATAAATGAATAAATGAATAAATGAATAAATGAATAAATGAATAAATGAATAAATGAATAAATGAATAAATGAATAAATGAATAAATGAATAAATGAATAAATGACTAAATGAATGAATGAATAAATGAATAAATGAATAAATGAATAAATGAATAAATGAATAAATGAATAAATGAATCAAAGAATAAATGAATAAATGAATAAATGAATAAATGAATGAATGAATAGATAAATAAATGAATAAATGAATGAATGAATAAATGAATAAATGAATAAATGAATTAATGAATAAATGAATAAATGAATAAATGAATAAATGAATAAATGAATGAATGAATAAATGAATAAATAAATAAATGAATAAATGAATAAATGAATAAATGAATGAATGAATAAATGAATAAATGAATAAATGAATAAATGAATAAATGAATGAATGAATAAATGAATAAATGAATAAATGAATAAATGAATAAATGAATAAATGAATAAATGAATGAATGAATAAATGAATGAGAGAATAAATGAATAAATGAATAAATGAATAAATGAATAAATGAATAAATGAATAAATGAATAGATGAATAAATGAATAAATGAATAAATGAATAAATGAATAAATGAATAAATGAATAAATGAATAAATGAATAAATGAATAAATGAATAAATGAATGAATGAATAAATGAATAAATAAATAAATGAATAAATGAATAAATGAATGAATGAATTAATGAACAAATGAATAAATGAATCAATGAATAAATAAATAAATGAATTAATAAATCAATGAATGAATGAATAAATGAATGAATGAATAAATGGATAAATGAATTAATGAATAAATGAATAAATAAATAAATAAATAAATAAATAAATTAATACATGAATGAATGAATAAATGAATAAATGAATAAATGAATAAATGAATAAATGAATAAATGAATGAATAAATAAATAAATAAATGAATAAATAAATGAATAAATGAATAAATAAATAGGTAAATGGAAAAATGAATAAATAAATAAATAAATAAATAAATAAATGAATAAATGAATGAATAAATAAATAAATAAATTAATAAATAAATCAATAAATAAATAAATAAATAAATAAAGAAACAAATGAATGAATAAATAAATGAATAAATGAATAAATGAATGAATGAATAAATGAATAAATGAATAAATGAATAAATGAATAAATGAATAAATGAATAAATGAATAAATGAATGAATGAATAAATGAATAAATGAATAAATGAATAAATGAATAAATGAATAAATGAATAAATGAATAAATGAATGAATGAATAAATGAATAAATGAATAAATGAATAAATGAATAAATGAATAAATGAATAAATGAATAAATGAATAAATGAATAAATGAATAAATGAATAAATGAAAAAATGAATAAATGAATAAATGAATAAATGAATAAATGAATAAATGAATAAATGAATAAATGAATAAATGAATAAATGAATAAATGAATAAATGAATAAATGAATAAATGAATAAATGAATGAATGAATAAATGAATAAATGAATAAATGAATAAATGAATAAATGAATAAATGAATAAATGAATAAATGAATAAATGAATAAATGAATAAATGAATAAATGAATAAATGAATAAATGAATAAATAAATGAATGAATAAATGAATGAATGAATAAATGAATAAATGAATAAATGAATAAATGAATAAATGAATAAATGAATAAATGAATGAATGAATAAATGAATAAATGAATAAATGAATAAATGAATAAATGAATAAATGAATAAATGAATAAATGAATAAATGAATAAATGAATAAATGAATAAATGAATAAATGAATAAATGAATAAATGAATAAATGAATAAATGAATAAATGAATAAATGAATAAATGAATAAATGAATAAATGAATAAATGAATAAATGAATAAATGAATAAATGAATAAATGAATAAATGAATAAATGAATAAATGAATAAATGAATAAATGAATAAATGAATAAATGAATAAATGAATGAATGAATAAATGAATAAATGAATAAATGAATGAATGAATAAATGAATAAATGAATAAATGAATAAATGAATAAATGAATAAATGAATAAATGAATAAATGAATAAATGAATAAATGAATAAATGATAAAATGAATAAATGAATAAATGAATAAATGAATAAATGAATAAATGAATAAATGAATAAATGAATAAATGAATAAATGAATAAATGAATAAATGACTAAATGAATAAATGAATAAATGAATAAATGAATAAATGAATAAATGAATAAATGAATAAATCAATAAATGAATAATCGAATAAATGAATAAATGAATAAATGAATAAATGAATAAATAAATAAATGAATGAATGAATGAATGAATGAATGAATGAATGAATAAATGAATAAATGAATAAATGAATAAATGAATAAATGAATAAATGAATAAATGAATAAATGAATAAATGAATAAATGAATAAATGAATAAATGAATAAATGAATAAATGAATAAATAAATAAATGAATAAATGAATGAATGAATAAGTGAATAAATGAATAAATGAATAAATGAATCAATGAATAAATGAATAAATGAATAAATGAATAAATGAATAAATGAATAAATGAATAAATGAATAAATGAATAAATGAATAAATGAATAAATGAATGAATGAATAAATGAATAAATGAATAAATGAATAAATGAATAAATGAATATATGAATAAATGAATAAATGAATAAATGAATAAATGAATGAATGAATAAATGAATAAATGAATAAATGAATAAATGAATAAATGAATAAATGAATAAATCAATAAATGAATAAATGAATAAATAAATAAATGAATGAATGAATAAATGAATAAATGAATAAATGAATAAATGAATAAATGAATAAATGAATAAATGAATAAATGAATAAATGAATAAATGAATGAATGAAGAAATGAATAAATGAATAAATGAATAAATGAATGAATGAATAAATGAATAAATAAATAAATGAATAAATGAATGAATGAATAAATGAATAAATGAATAAATGAAGGAATGAATAAATGAATAAATGAATAAATGGATAAATGAATAAATAAATGAATAAATAAATGAATAAATGAATAAATGAATAAATGAATAAATGAATAAATGAATAAATGAATAAATGAATAAATGAATAAATGAATAAATGAATAAATGAATAAATGAATAAATGAATAAATGAATAAATGAATAAATGAATAAATGAATAAATGAATAAATGAATAAATGAATAAATGAATAAATGAATAAATGAATAAATGAATAAATGAATAAATGAATAAATGAATAAATGAATAAATGAATAAATGAATAAATGAATAAATGAATAAATGAATGAATGAATAAATGAATAAATGAATAAATGAATAAATGAATAAATGAATAAATGAATAAATGAATAAATGAATAAATGAATAAATGAATAAATGAATAAATGAATAAATGAATAAATGAATAAATGAATAAATGAATAAATGAATAAATGAATAAATAAATAAATGAATAAATGAATAAATAAATAAATGAATAAATGAATCAAAGAATAAATGAATAAATGAATAAATGAATAAATGAATGAATGAATAGATAAATAAATGAATAAATGAATGAATGAATAAATGAATAAATGAATAAATGAATTAATGAATAAATGAATAAATGAATAAATGAATGAATGAATAAATGAATAAATAAATAAATGAATAAATGAATAAATGAATAAATGAATAAATAAATAAATGAATAAATGAATAAATGAATAAATGAATAAATGAATAAATGAATAAATGAATAAATGAATAAATGAATAAATGAATAAATGAATAAATGAATAAATGAATAAATGAATAAATGAATAAATGAATAAATGAATAAATGAATAAATGAATGAGAGAATAAATGAATAAATGAATAAATGAATAAATGAATAAATGAATAAATGAATAAATGAATAAATGAATAAATGAATAAATGAATAAATGAATAAATGAATAAATGAATAAATGAATAAATGAATAAATGAATAAATGAATAAATGAATAAATGAATAAATGAATAAATGAATAAATAAATAAATGAATAAATGAATAAATGAATAAATGAATAAATGAATAAATGAATAAATGAATAAATGAATAATTGAATGAATGAATAAATGAATAAATGAATAAATGAATAAATGAATGAATGAATTAATGAAAAAATGAATAAATGAATCAATGAATAAATAAATAAATGAATTAATGAATCAATGAATGAATGAATAAATGAATGAATGAATAAATGGATAAATGAATTAATGAATAAATGAATAAATAAATAAATGAATAAATAAATAAATTAATACATGAATGAATGAATAAATGAATAAATGAATAAATGAATAAATGAATGAATGAATGAATAAATAAATAAATAAATGAATAAATAAATGAATAAATAAATAAATAAATAGGTAAATGGAAAAATGAATAAATAAATAAATAAATAAAGGAACAAATGAATGAATAAATAAATGAATAAATGAATAAATGAATGAATGAATAAATGAATAAATGAATAAATGAATAAATGAATAAATGAATAAATGAATAAATGAATGAATGAATAAATGAATAAATGAATAAATGAATAAATGAATAAATGAATAAATGAATAAATGAATAAATGAATAAATGAATAAATGAATAAATGAATAAATGAATAAATGAATAAATGAATAAATGAATAAATGAATAAATGAATAAATGAATAAATGAATAAATGAATAAATGAATAAATGAATAAATGAATAAATGAATAAATGAATAAATGAATAAATGAATAAATGAATAAATGAATAAATGGATAAATGAATAAATAAATAAATGAATAAATGAATAAATGAATAAATGAATAAATGAATAAATGAATAAATGAATAAATGAATAAATGAATAAATGAATAAATGAATAAATGAATAAATGAATAAATGAATAAATGAATAAATGAATAAATGAATAAATGAATAAATGAATAAATGAATAAATGAATAAATGAATAAATGAATAAATGAATAATTGAATAAATGAATAAATGAATAAATGAATAAATGAATAAATGAATAAATGAATAAATGAATAAATGAATAAATGAATAAATGAATAAATGAATAAATGAATAAATGAATAAATGAATAAATGAATAAATGAATAAATGAATAAATGAATAAATGAATAAATGAATAAATGAATAAATGAATAAATGAATAAATGAATAAATGAATAAATGAATAAATGAATAAATGAATAAATGAATAAATGAATAAATGAATAAATGAATAAATGAATAAATGAATAAATGAATAAATGAATAAATGAATAAATGAATAAATGAATAAATGAATAAATGAATAAATGAATAAATGAATAAATGAATAAATGAATAAATAAATAAATGAATAAATGAATAAATGAATAAATGAATAAATGAATAAATGAATAAATAAATAAATGAATAAATGAATAAATCAATAAATGAATAATCGAATAAATGAATAAATGAATAAATGAATAAATGAATAAATGAATGAATGAATAAATGAATAAATGAATAAATGAATAAATGAATAAATGAATGAATGAATAAATGAATAAATGAATAAATGAATAAATGAATAAATGAATAAATGAATAAATGAATAAATGAATAAATGAATAAATGAATAAATGAATAAATGAATAAATGAATAAATGAATAAATGAATAAATGAATAAATGAATAAATGAATAAATGAATAAATGAATAAATGAATAAATGAATAAATGAATAAATGAATAAATGAATAAATGAATAAATGAATAAATGAATAAATGAATAAATGAATAAATGAATAAATGAATAAATGAATAAATGAATAAATGAATAAATGAATGAATGAATAAATGAATAAATGAATAAATGAATAAATGAATAAATGAATGAATGAATTAATGAAAAAATGAATAAATGAATCAATGAATAAATAAATAAATGAATTAATGAATCAATGAATGAATGAATAAATGAATGAATGAATAAATGGATAAATGAATTAATGAATAAATGAATAAATAAATAAATGAATAAATAGATAAATTAATACATGAATGAATGAATAAATGAATGAATGAATAAATGAATAAATGAATAAATGAATAAATGAATGAATAAATAAATAAATAAGGGAATAAATATATGAATAAATGAATAAATAAATAGGTAAATGGAAAAATGAATAAATAAATAAATAAATAAATGAATAAATGAATGAATAAATAAATAAATAAATAAATAAATAAATCAATGAATAAATAAATAAATAAATAAAGGAACAAATGAATGAATAAATAAATGAATAAATGAATAAATGAATAAATGAATAAATGAATAAATGAATAAATGAATAAATGAATAAATGAATAAATGAATGAATGAATAAATGAATAAATGAATAAATGAATAAATGAATAAATGAATAAATGAATAAATGAATAAATGAATAAATGAATAAATGAATAAATCAATAAATGAATAAATGAATAAATGAATAAATGAATAAATGAATAAATGAATAAATGAATAAATGAATAAATGAATAAATGAATAAATGAATAAATGAATAAATGAATAAATGAATAAATAAATAAATGAATAAATGAATAAATGAATAAATGAATAAATGAATAAATGAATAAATGAATAAATGAATAAATGAATAAATGAATAAATGAATAAATGAATAAATGATTAAATGAATAAATGAATAAATGAATGAATGAATAAATGAATAAATGAATAAATAAATAAATGAATAAATGAATAAATGAATAAATGAATAAATGAATAAATGAATAAATGAATAAATGAATAAATGAATAAATGAATAAATGAATAAATGAATAAATGAATAAATGAATAAATGAATAAATGAATAAATGAATAAATGAATAAATGAATAAATGAATAAATGAATAAATGAATAAATGAATAAATGAATAAATGAATAAATGAATAAATGAATAAATGAATAAATGAATAAATGAATAAATGAATAAATGAATAAATGAATAAATGAATAAATGAATAAATGAATAAATGAATAAATGAATAAATGAATAAATGAATAAATGAATAAATGAATAAATGAATAAATGAATAAATGAATAAATGAATAAATGAATAAATGAATAAATGAATAAATGAATAAATGAATAAATAAATAAATGAATAAATGAATAAATGAATAAATGAATAAATGAATAAATGAATAAATGAATAAATGAATAAATGAATAAATGAATAAATGAATAAATGAATAAATGAATAAATGAATAAATGAATAAATGAATAAATGAATAAATGAATAAATGAATAAATGAATAAATGAATAAATGAATAAATGAATAAATGAATAAATGAATAAATGAATAAATGAATAAATGAATAAATGAATAAATGAATAAATGAATAAATGAATAAATGAATAAATGAATAAATGAATGAATAAATAAATAAATAAATATATAAATAAATGAAAAAATGAAAAAAAATATAAATAAATGAATAAATGAATAAATGATTGAATGAATAAATGAATAAATGAATAAATGAATCAATGAATGAATAAATAAATGAATAAATGAATAAATGAATAAATAAATGAGTGAATAAATGAATAAATGGATAAATGAATAAATGAATAAATGAATAAATGAATAAATGAATAAATGAATAAATGAATAAATGAATAAATGAATAAATGAATAAATGAATAAATGAATAAATGAATAAATGAATAAATGAATAAATGAATAAATGAATAAATGAATAAATGAATGAATGAATAAATGAATAAATGAATAAATGAATAAATGAATAAATGAATAAATAAATAAATGAATAAATGAATAAATGAATAAATGAATAAATGAATAAATGAATAAATGAATAAAT
>CAXAQZ010000020.1:20000-22247 GCA_963971145.1 Sussaba pulchella
AACAACAACAACAACAACAACAACAACAACAACAACAACAACAACAACAACAACAACAACAACAACAACAACAACAACAACAACAACAACAACAACAACAACAACAACAACAACAACAACAACAACAACAACAACAACAACAACAACAACAACAACAACAACAACAACAACAACAACAACAACAACAACAACAACAACAACAACAACAACAACAACAACAACAACAACAACAACAACAACAACAACAACAACAACAACAACAACAACAACAACAACAACAACAACAACAACAACAACAACAACAACAACAACAACAACAACAACAACAACAACAACAACAACAACAACAACAACAACAACAACAACAACAACAACAACAACAACAACAACAACAACAACAACAACAACAACAACAACAACAACAACAACAACAACAACAACAACAACAACAACAACAACAACAACAACAACAACAACAACAACAACAACAACAACAACAACAACAACAACAACAACAACAACAACAACAACAACAACAACAACAACAACAACAACAACAACAACAACAACAACAACAACAACAACAACAACAACAACAACAACAACAACAACAACAACAACAACAACAACAACAACAACAACAACAACAACAACAACAACAACAACAACAACAACAACAACAACAACAACAACAACAACAACAACAACAACAACAACAACAACAACAACAACAACAACAACAACAACAACAACAACAACAACAACAACAACAACAACAACAACAACAACAACAACAACAACAACAACAACAACAACAACAACAACAACAACAACAACAACAACAACAACAACAACAACAACAACAACAACAACAACAACAACAACAACAACAACAACAACAACAACAACAACAACAACAACAACAACAACAACAACAACAACAACAACAACAACAACAACAACAACAACAACAACAACAACAACAACAACAACAACAACAACAACAACAACAACAACAACAACAACAACAACAACAACAACAACAACAACAACAACAACAACAACAACAACAACAACAACAACAACAACAACAACAACAACAACAACAACAACAACAACAACAACAACAACAACAACAACAACAACAACAACAACAACAACAACAACAACAACAACAACAACAACAACAACAACAACAACAACAACAACAACAACAACAACAACAACAACAACAACAACAACAACAACAACAACAACAACAACAACAACAACAACAACAACAACAACAACAACAACAACAACAACAACAACAACAACAACAACAACAACAACAACAACAACAACAACAACAACAACAACAACAACAACAACAACAACAACAACAACAACAACAACAACAACAACAACAACAACAACAACAACAACAACAACAACAACAACAACAACAACAACAACAACAACAACAACAACAACAACAACAACAACAACAACAACAACAACAACAACAACAACAACAACAACAACAACAACAACAACAACAACAACAACAACAACAACAACAACAACAACAACAACAACAACAACAACAACAACAACAACAACAACAACAACAACAACAACAACAACAACAACAACAACAACAACAACAACAACAACAACAACAACAACAACAACAACAACAACAACAACAACAACAACAACAACAACAACAACAACAACAACAACAACAACAACAACAACAACAACAACAACAACAACAACAACAACAACAACAACAACAACAACAACAACAACAACAACAACAACAACAACAACAACAACTACAACAACAACAACAACAACAACAACAACAACAACAACAACAACAACAAGAACGACAACAACAACAACAACAACAACAACAACGACAACAACAACAACAACAACAACGACAACAACAACGACAACGACAACAACAACAACAACAACAACAACAACAACAACAACAACAACGACAACGACAACGACAACGACAACGACAACGACAACGACAACGACAACGACAACGACAACGACAACGACAACGACAACGACAACGACAACGACAACGACAACGACAACGACAACAACAACGACAACGACAACGACAACGACAACGACAACGACAACGACAACGACAACGACAACGACAACGACAACGACAACGACAACGACAACGACAACGACAACGACAACGACAACGACAACGACAACGACAACGACAACGAC
>CAXAQZ010000021.1:0-29403 GCA_963971145.1 Sussaba pulchella
AATGCCAACGACAACGACAACGACAACGACAACGACAATCACAACGACAATCACAACGACAACGACAACGACAACGACAACGACAACGACAACGACAACGACAACGACAACGACAACGACAACGACAACGACAACGACAACGACAACGACAACGACAACGACAACGACAACGACAACGACAACGACAACGACAACGACAACGACAACGACAACGACAACGACAACGACAACGACAACGACAACGACAACGACAACGACAACGACAACGACAACGACAACGACAACGACAACGACAACGACAACGACAACGACAACGACAACGACAACGACAACGACAACGACAACGACAACGACAACGACAACGACAACGACAACGACAACGACAACGACAACGACAACGACAACGACAACGACAACGACAACGACAACGACAACGACAACGACAACGACAACGACAACGACAACGACAACGACAACGACAACGACAACGACAACGACAACGACAACGACAACGACAACGACAACGACAACGACAACGACAACGACAACGACAACGACAACGACAACGACAACGACAACGACAACGACAACGACAACGACAACGACAACGACAACGACAACGACAACGACAACGACAACGACAACGACAACGACAACGACAACGACAACGACAACGACAACGACAACGACAACGACAACGACAACGACAACGACAACGACAACGACAACGACAACGACAACGACAACGACAACGATAATGCCTACGACAACGACAACGACAACGACAACGATAATGCCAACGACAACGACAACGACAACGACAACGACAACGACAACGACAACGACAACGACAACGACAACGACAACGACAATGACAACGACAACGGCAACGACAACGACAACGACAACGACAACGACAACGACAACGACAACGACAACGACAACGACAACGACAACGACAACGACAACGACAACGACAACGACAACGACAACGACAACGACAACGACAACGACAACGACAACGACAACGACAACGACAACGACGGAGACAACGACGGAGACAACGACAACGACAACGACAACGACAACGACAACGACAACGACAACGACAACGACAACGACAACGACAACGACAACGACAACGACAACGACAACGACAACGACAACGACAACGACAACGACAACGACAACGACAACGACAACGACAACGACAACGACAACGACAACGACAACGACAACGACAACGACAACGACAACGACAACGACAACGACAACGACAACGACAACGACAACGACAACGACAACGACAACGACAACGACAACGACAACGACAACGACAACGACAACGACAACGACAACGACAACGACAACGACAACGACAACGACAACGACAACGACAACGACAACGACAACGACAACGACAACGACAACGACAACGACAACGACAACGACAACGACAACGACAACGACAACGACAACGACAACGACAACGACAACGACAACGACAACGACAACGACAACGACAACGACAACGACAACGACAACGACAACGACAACGACAACGACAACGACAACGACAACGACAACGACAACGACAACGACAACGACAACGACAACGACAACGACAACGACAACGACAACGACAACGACAACGACAACGACAACGACAACGACAACGACAACGACAACGACAACGACAACGACAACGACAACGACAACGACAACGACAACGACAACGACAACGACAACGACAACGACAACGACAACGACAACGACAACGACAACGACAACGACAACGACAACGACAACGACAACGACAACGACAACGACAACGACAACGACAACGACAACGACAACGACAACGACAACGACAACGACAGCGACAACGACAACGACAACGACAACGACAACGACAACGACAACGACAACGACAACGACAACGACAACGACAACGACAACGAAAACGAAAACCAAAACGACAACGACAACGACAACGAAAACGAAAACCAAAACGACAACGACAACGACAACGACAACGACAACGACAACGACAACGACAACGACAAGGACAACGACAACGACAACGAAAACGACAACAACAACGATAATGCCTTCGACAACGACAACGACAACGACAACGATAATGCCTTCGACAACGACAACGACAACGACAACGACAACGACAACGACAACGACAACGACAACGACAACGACAACGACAACGACAACGACAACGACAACGACAACGACAACGACAACGACAACGACAACGACAACGACAACGACAACGACAACGACAACGATAATGCCTACGACAACGACAACGACAACGACAACGACAACGACAACGATAATGCCAACGACAACGACAACGACAACGACAACGATAATGCCAACGACAACGACAACGACAACGACAATCACAACGACAACGACAACGACAACGACAACGACAACGACAACGACAACGACAACGACAACGACAACGACAACGACAACGACAACGACAACGACAACGACAACGACAACGACAACGACAACGACAACGACAACGACAACGACAACGACAACGACAACGACAACGACAACGACAACGACAACGACAACGACAACGACAACGACAACGACAACGACAACGACAACGACAACGACAACGACAACGACAACGACAACGACAACGACAACGACAACGACAACGACAACGACAACGACAACGACAACGACAACGACAACGACAACGACAACGACAACGACAACGACAACGACAACGACAACGACAACGACAACGACAACGACAACGACAACGACAACGACAACGACAACGACAACGACAACGACAACGACAACGACAACGACAACGACAACGACAACGACAACGACAACGACAACGACAACGACAACGACAACGACAACGACAACGACAACGACAACGACAACGACAACGACAACGACAACGACAACGACAACGACAACGACAACGACAACGACAACGACAACGACAACGACAACGACAACGACAACGACAACGACAACGACAACGACAACGACAACGACAACGACAACGACAACGACAACGACAACGACAACGACAACGACAACGACAACGACAACGACAACGATAATGCCTACGACAACGACAACGACAACGACAACGATAATGCCAACGACAACGACAACGACAACGACAACGACAACGACAACGACAACGACAACGACAACGACAACGACAACGACAACGACAACGACAACGACAACGACAACGACAACGACAACGACAACGACAACGACAACGACAACGACAACGACAACGACAACGACAACGACAACGACAACGACAACGACAACGACAACGACAACGACAACGACATTGACAACGACAACGACAACGACAACGACAACGACAACGACAACGACAACGACAACGACAACGACAACGACGGAGACAACGACGGAGACAACGACAACGACAACGACAACGACAACGACAACGACAACGACAACGACAACGACAACGACAACGACAACGACAACGACAACGACAACGACAACGACAACGACAACGACAACGACAACGACAACGACAACGACAACGACAACGACAACGACAACGACAACGACAACGACAACGACAACGACAACGACAACGACAACGACAACGACAACGACAACGACAACGACAACGACAACGACAACGACAACGACAACGACAACGACAACGACAACGACAACAACAACGACAACGACAACGACAACGACAACGACAACGACAACGACAACGACAACGACAACGACAACGACAACGACAACGACAACGACAACGACAACGACAACGACAACGACAACGACAACGACAACGACAACGACAACGACAACGAAAACGAAAACGAAAACGAAAACGAAAACGAAAACGAAAACGAAAACGACAACGACAACGACAACGACAACGACAACGACAACGACAACGACAACGACAACGACAACGACAACGACAACGACAACGACAACGACAACGACAACGACAACGACAACGACAACGACAACGACAACGAAAACGACAACAACAACGATAATGCCTTCGACAACGACAACGACAACGACAACGACAACGACAACGACAACGACAACGACAACGACAACGACAACGACAACGACAACGACAACGACAACGACAACGACAACGACAACGACAACGACAACGACAACGACAACGACAACGACAACGACAACGACAACGACAACGACAACGACAACGACAACGACAACGACAACGACAACGACAACGACAACGACAACGACAACGACAACGACAACGACAACGACAACGACAACGACAACGAAAACGAAAACGAAAACGAAAATGACAACGACAACGACAACGACAACGACAACGACAACGACAACGACAACGACAACGACAACGACAACGACAACGACAACGAAAACGAAAACGAAAACGAAAACGAAAACGAAAACGAAAACGAAAACGAAAACGAAAACGAAAACGAAAACGAAAACGAAAACGAAAACGAAAACGAAAACGAAAACGAAAACGAAAACGAAAACGAAAACGAAAACGAAAACGAAAACGAAAACGAAAACGAAAACGAAAACGAAAACGACAACGACAACGACAACGACAACGACAACGACAACGACAACGACAACGACAACGACAACGACAACGACAACGACAACGACAACGACAACGACAACGACAACGACAACGAAAACGAAAACGAAAACGAAAACGAAAACGAAAACGAAAACGAAAACGAAAACGAAAACGAAAACGAAAACGAAAACGAAAACGAAAACGAAAACGAAAACGAAAACGAAAACGAAAACGAAAACGAAAACGAAAACGAAAACGAAAACGAAAACGAAAACGAAAACGAAAACGAAAACGAAAACGAAAACAAAAACGAAAACGAAAACGAAAACGAAAACGAAAACGAAAACGAAAACGAAAACGACAACGACAACGACAACGACAACGACAACGACAACGACAACGACAACGACAACGACAACGACAACGACAACGACAACGACAACGACAACGACAACGACAACGACAACGACAACGACAACGACAACGACAACGACAACGACAACGACAACGACAACGACAACGACGGAGACAACGACGGAGACAACGACAACGACAACGACAACGACAACGACAACGACAACGACAACGACAACGACAACGACAACGACAACGACAACGACAACGACAACGACAACGACAACGACAACGACAACGACAACGAAAACGACAACGACAACGACAACGAAAACGACAACGACAACGACAACGACAACGACAACGACAACGACAACGACAACGACAACGACAACGACAACGACAACGACAACGACAACGACAACGACAACGACAACGACAACGACAACGACAACGACAACGAAAACGAAAACGAAAATGACAACGACAACGACAACGACAACGACAACGACAACGACAACGACAACGACAACGACAACGACAACGACAACGACAACGACAACGACAACGAAAACGAAAACGAAAACGAAAACGAAAACGAAAACGAAAACGAAAACGAAAACGAAAACGAAAACGAAAACGAAAACGAAAACGAAAACGAAAACGAAAACGAAAACGAAAACGAAAACGAAAACGAAAACGAAAACGAAAACGAAAACGACAACGACAACGACAACGACAACGACAACGACAACGACAACGACAACGACAACGACAACGACAACGAAAACGAAAACGAAAACGAAAACGAAAACGAAAACGAAAACGAAAACGAAAACGAAAACGAAAACGAAAACGAAAACGAAAACGAAAACGAAAACGAAAACGAAAACGAAAACGAAAACGAAAACGAAAACGAAAACGAAAACGAAAACGAAAACGAAAACGAAAACGAAAACGAAAACGAAAACGAAAACGAAAACGAAAACGAAAACGAAAACGAAAACGAAAACGAAAACGAAAACGAAAACGAAAACGAAAACGAAAACGAAAACGAAAACGAAAACGAAAACGAAAACGAAAACGAAAACGAAAACGAAAACGAAAACGAAAACGAAAACGAAAACGAAAACGAAAACGAAAACGAAAACGAAAACGAAAACGAAAACGAAAACGAAAACGAAAACGAAAACGAAAACGAAAACGAAAACGAAAACGAAAACGAAAACGAAAACGAAAACGAAAACGAAAACGAAAACGAAAACGAAAACGACAACGACAACGAAAACGACAACGACAACGACAACGACAACGACAACGACAACGACAACGACAACGACAACGACAACGACAACGACAACGACAACGACAACGACAACGACAACGACAACGACAACGACAACGACAACGACAACGACAACGACAACGACAACGACAACGACAACGACAACGACAACGACAACGACAACGACAACGACAACGACAACGACAACGACAACGACAACGACAACGACAACGACAACGACAACGACAACGACAACGACAACGACAACGACAACGACAACGACAACGACAACGACAACGACAACGACAACGACAACGACAACGACAACGACAACGACAACGACAACGACAACGACAACGACAACGACAACGACAACGACAACGACAACGACAACGACAACGACAACGACAACGACAACGACAACGACAACGACAACGACAACGACAACGACAACGACAACGACAACGACAACGACAACGACAACGACAACGACAACGACAACGACAACGACAACGACAACGACAACGACAACGACAACGACAACGACAACGACAACGACAACGACAACGACAACGACAACGACAACGACAACGACAACGACAACGACAACGACAACGACAACGACAACGACAACGACAACGACAACGACAACGACAACGACAACGACAACGACAACGACAACGACAACGACAACGACAACGACAACGACAACGACAACGACAACGACAACGACAACGACAACGACAACGACAACGACAACGACAACGACAACGACAACGACAACGACAACGACAACGACAACGACAACGACAACGACAACGACAACGACAACGACAACGACAACGACAACGACAACGACAACGACAACGACAACGACAACGACAACGACAACGACAACGACAACGACAACGACAACGACAACGACAACGACAACGACAACGACAACGACAACGACAACGACAACGACAACGACAACGACAACGACAACGACAACGACAACGACAACGACAACGACAACGACAACGACAACGACAACGACAACGACAACGACAACGACAACGACAACGACAACGACAACGACAACGACAACGACAACGACAACGACAACGACAACGACAACGACAACGACAACGACAACGACAACGACAACGACAACGACAACGACAACGACAACGACAACGACAACGACAACGACAACGACAACGACAACGACAACGACAACGACAACGACAACGACAACGACAACGACAACGACAACGACAACGACAACGACAACGACAACGACAACGACAACGAACGACAACGACAACGACAACGACAACGACAACGACAACGACAACGACAACGACAACGACAACGACAACGACAACGACAACGACAACGACAACGACAACGACAACGACAACGACAACGACAACGACAACGACAACGACAACGACAACGACAACGACAACGACAACGACAACGACAACGACAACGACAACGACAACGACAACGACAACGACAACGACAACGACAACGACAACGACAACGACAACGACAACGACAACGACAACGACAACGACAACGACAACGACAACGACAACGACAACGACAACGACAACGACAACGACAACGACAACGACAACGACAACGACAACGACAACGACAACGACAACGACAACGACAACGACAACGACAACGACAACGACAACGACAACGACAACGACAACGACAACGACAACGACAACGACAACGACAACGACAACGACAACGACAACGACAACGACAACGACAACGACAACGACAACGACAACGACAACGACAACGACAACGACAACGACAACGACAACGACAACGACAACGACAACGACAACGACAACGACAACGACAACGACAACGACAACGACAACGACAACGACAACGACAACGACAACGACAACGACAACGACAACGACAACGACAACGACAACGACAGCGACAGCGACAACGACAACGACAACGACAACGACAACGACAACGACAACGACAACGACAACGACAACGACAACGACAACGACAACGACAACGACAACGACAACGACAATGACAACGACAACGACAACGACAACGACAACGACAACGACAACGGCAACGACAACGACAACGACAACGACAACGACAACGACAACGACAACGACAACGACAACGACAACGACAACGACAACGACAACGACAACGACAACGATAATGCCTACGACAACGACAACGACAACGACAACGATAATGCCAACGACAACGACAACGACAACGACAACGACAACGACAACGACAACGACAACGACAACGACAACGACAACGACAATGACAACGACAACGACAACGACAACGACAACGACAACGACAACGACAACGACAACGACAACGACAACGACAACGACAACGACAACGACAACGACAACGACAACGACAACGACAACGACAACGACAACGACAACGACAACGACAACGACAACGACAACGACAACGACAACGACAACGACAGCGACAACGACAACGACAACGACAACGACAACGACGGAGACAACGACGGAGACAACGACAACGACAACGACAACGACAACGACAACGACAACGACAACGACAACGACAACGACAACGACAACGACAACGACAACGACAACGACAACGACAACGACAACGACAACGACAACGACAACGACAACGACAACGACAACGACAACGACAACGACAACGACAACGACAACGACAACGACAACGACAACGACAACGACAACGACAACGACAACGACAACGACAACGACAACGACAACGACAACGACAACGACAACGACAACGACAACGACAACGACAACGACAACGACAACGACAACGACAACGACAACGACAACGACAACGACAACGACAACGACAACGACAACGACAACGACAACGACAACGACAACGACAACGACAACGACAAC
This sequence comes from Sussaba pulchella, assembly GCA_963971145.1. Classification (NCBI taxonomy): domain Eukaryota; kingdom Metazoa; phylum Arthropoda; class Insecta; order Hymenoptera; family Ichneumonidae; genus Sussaba; species Sussaba pulchella. The sequence goes on from CAXAQZ010000021.1 coordinate 9,194, forward strand.
GACAACGACAACGACAACGACAACGACAACGACAACGACAACGACAACGACAACGACAACGACAACGACAACGACAACGACAACGACAACGACAACGACAACGACAACGACAACGACAACGACAACGACAACGACAACGACAACGACAACGACAACGACAACGACAACGACAACGACAACGACAACGACAACGACAACGACAACGACAACGACAACGACAACGACAACGACAACGACAACGACAACGACAACGACAACGACAACGACAACGACAACGACAACGACAACGACAACGACAACGACAACGACAACGACAACGACAACGACAACGACAACGACAACGACAACGACAACGACAACGACAACGACAACGACAACGACAACGACAACGACAACGACAACGACAACGACAACGACAACGACAACGACAACGACAACGACAACGACAACGACAACGACAACGATAATGCCTACGACAACGACAACGACAACGACAACGACAACGACAACGATAATGCCAACGACAACGACAACGACAACGACAACGATAATGCCAACGACAACGACAACGACAACGACAATCACAACGACAACGACAACGACAACGACAACGACAACGACAACGACAACGACAACGACAACGACAACGACAACAACGACAACGACAACGACAACGACAACGACAACGACAACGACAACGACAACGACAACGACAACGACAACGACAACGACAACGACAACGACAACGACAACGACAACGACAACGACAACGACAACGACAACGACAACGACAACGACAACGACAACGACAACGACAACGACAACGACAACGACAACGACAACGACAACGACAACGACAACGACAACGACAACGACAACGACAACGACAACGACAACGACAACGACAACGACAACGACAACGACAACGACAACGACAACGACAACGACAACGACAACGACAACGACAACGACAACGACAACGACAACGACAACGACAACGACAACGACAACGACAACGACAACGACAACGACAACGACAACGACAACGACAACGACAACGACAACGACAACGACAACGACAACGACAACGACAACGACAACGACAACGACAACGACAACGACAACGACAACGACAACGACAACGACAACGCCAACGACAACGACAACGACAACGACAACGACAACGACAACGACAACGACAACGACAACGACAACGACAACGATAATGCCTACGACAACGACAACGACAACGACAACGATAATGCCAACGACAACGACAACGACAACGACAACGACAACGACAACGACAACGACAACGACAACGACAACGACAACGACAACGACAACGACAACGACAACGACAACGACAACGACAACGACAACGACAACGACAACGACAACGACAACGACAACGACAACGACAACGACAACGACAACGACAACGACAACGACAACGACAACGACAACGACAACGACAACGACAACGACAACGACAACGACAACGACAACGACAACGACAACGACAACGACAACGACAACGACAACGACAACGACAACGACAACGACAACGACAACGACAACGACAACGACAACGACAGCGACAACGACAACGACAACGACAACGACAACGACGGAGACAACGACGGAGACAACGACAACGACAACGACAACGACAACGACAACGACAACGACAACGACAACGACAACGACAACGACAACGACAACGACAACGACAACGACAACGACAACGACAACGACAACGACAACGACAACGACAACGACAACGACAACGACAACGACAACGACAACGACAACGACAACGACAACGACAACGACAACGACAACGACAACGACAACGACAACGACAACGACAACGACAACGACAACGACAACGACAACGACAACGACAACGACAACGACAACGACAACGACAACGACAACGACAACGACAACGACAACGACAACGACAACGACAACGACAACGACAACGACAACGACAACGACAACGACAACGACAACGACAACGACAACGACAACGACAACGACAACGACAACGACAACGACAACGACAACGACAACGACAACGACAACGACAACGACAACGACAACGACAACGACAACGACAACGACAACGACAACGACAACGACAACGACAACGACAACGACAACGACAACGACAACGACAACGACAACGACAACGACAACGACAACGACAACGACAACGACAACGACAACGACAACGACAACGACAACGACAACGACAACGACAACGACAACGACAACGACAACGACAACGACAACGACAACGACAACGACAACGACAACGACAACGACAACGACAACGACAACGACAACGACAACGACAACGACAACGACAACGACAACGACAACGACAACGACAACGACAACGACAACGACAACGACAACGACAACGACAACGACAACGACAACGACAACGACAACGACAACGACAACGACAACGACAACGACAACGATAATGCCTACGACAACGACAACGACAACGACAACGACAACGACAACGATAATGCCAACGACAACGACAACGACAACGACAACGATAATGCCAACGACAACGACAACGACAACGACAATCACAACGACAACGACAACGACAACGACAACGACAACGACAACGACAACGACAACGACAACGACAACGACAACAACGACAACGACAACGACAACGACAACGACAACGACAACGACAACGACAACGACAACGACAACGACAACGACAACGACAACGACAACGACAACGACAACGACAACGACAACGACAACGACAACGACAACGACAACGACAACGACAACGACAACGACAACGACAACGACAACGACAACGACAACGACAACGACAACGACAACGACAACGACAACGACAACGACAACGACAACGACAACGACAACGACAACGACAACGACAACGACGACGACAACGACAACGACAACGACAACGACAACGACAACGACAACGACAACGACAACGACAACGACAACGACAACGACAACGACAACGACAACGACAACGACAACGACAACGACAACGACAACGACAACGACAACGACAACGACAACGACAACGACAACGACAACGACAACGACAACGACAACGACAACGACAACGACAACGACAACGACAACGACAACGACAACGACAACGACAACGACAACGACAACGACAACGACAACGACAACGACAACGACAACGACAACGACAACGACAACGACAACGACAACGACAACGACAACGACAACGACAACGACAACGACAACGACAACGACAACGACAACGACAACGACAGCGACAACGACAACGACAACGACAACGACAACGACGGAGACAACGACGGAGACAACGACAACGACAACGACAACGACAACGACAACGACAACGACAACGACAACGACAACGACAACGACAACGACAACGACAACGACAACGACAACGACAACGACAACGACAACGACAACGACAACGACAACGACAACGACAACGACAACGACAACGACAACGACAACGACAACGACAACGACAACGACAACGACAACGACAACGACAACGACAACGACAACGACAACGACAACGACAACGACAACGACAACGACAACGACAACGACAACGACAACGACAACGACAACGACAACGACAACGACAACGACAACGACAACGACAACGACAACGACAACGACAACGACAACGACAACGACAACGACAACGACAACGACAACGACAACGACAACGACAACGACAACGACAACGACAACGACAACGACAACGACAACGACAACGACAACGACAACGACAACGACAACGACAACGACAACGACAACGACAACGACAACGACAACGACAACGACAACGACAACGACAACGACAACGACAACGACAACGACAACGACAACGACAACGACAACGACAACGACAACGACAACGACAACGACAACGACAACGACAACGACAACGACAACGACAACGACAACGACAACGACAACGACAACGACAACGACAACGACAACGACAACGACAACGACAACGACAACGACAACGACAACGACAACGACAACGACAACGACAACGACAACGACAACGACAACGACAACGACAACGACAACGACAACGACAACGACAACGACAACGACAACGACAACGACAACGACAACGACAACGACAACGACAACGACAACGACAACGACAACGACAACGACAACGACAACGACAACGACAACGACAACGACAACGATAATGCCTACGACAACGACAACGACAACGACAACGACAACGACAACGATAATGCCAACGACAACGACAACGATAATGCCAACGACAACGACAACGACAACGACAATCACAACGACAACGACAACGACAACGACAACGACAACGACAACGACAACGACAACAACGACAACGACAACGACAACGACAACGACAACGACAACGACAACGACAACGACAACGACAACGACAACGACAACGACAACGACAACGACAACGACAACGACAACGACAACGACAACGACAACGACAACGACAACGACAACGACAACGACAACGACAACGACAACGACAACGACAACGACAACGACAACGACAACGACAACGACAACGACAACGACAACGACAACGACAACGACAACGACAACGACAACGACAACGACAACGACAACGACAACGACAACGACAACGACAACGACAACGACAACGACAACGACAACGACAACGACAACGACAACGACAACGACAACGACAACGACAACGACAACGACAACGACAACGACAACGACAACGACAACGACAACGACAACGACAACGACAACGACAACGACAACGACAACGACAACGACAACGACAACGACAACGACAACGACAACGACAACGACAACGACAACGACAACGACAACGACAACGACAACGACAACGACAACGACAACGACAACGACAACGACAACGCCAACGACAACGACAACGACAACGACAACGACAACGACAACGACAACGACAACGACAACGACAACGACAACGACAACGATAATGCCTACGACAACGACAACGACAACGACAACGATAATGCCAACGACAACGACAACGACAACGACAACGACAACGACAACGACAACGACAACGACAACGACAACGACAACGACAACGACAACGACAACGACAACGACAACGACAACGACAACGACAACGACAACGACAACGACAACGACAACGACAACGACAACGACAACGACAACGACAACGACAACGACAACGACAACGACAACGACAACGACAACGACAACGACAACGACAACGACAACGACAACGACAACGACAACGACAACGACAACGACAACGACAACGACAACGACAACGACAACGACAACGACAACGACAACGACAACGACAACGACAACGACAACGACAACGACAACGACAACGACAACGACAACGACAACGACAACGACAACGACAACGACAACGACAACGACAACGACAACGACAACGACAACGACAACGACAACGACAACGACAACGACAACGACAACGACAACGACAACGACAACGACAACGACAACGACAACGACAACGACAACGACAACGACAACGACAACGACAACGACAACGACAACGACAACGACAACGACAACGACAACGACAACGACAACGACAACGACAACGACAACGACAACGACAACGACAACGACAACGACAACGACAACGACAACGACAACGACAACGACAACGACAACGACAACGACAACGACAACGACAACGACAACGACAACGACAACGACAACGACAACGACAACGACAACGACAACGACAACGACAACGACAACGACAACGACAACGACAACGACAACGACAACGACAACGACAACGACAACGACAACGACAACGACAACGACAACGATAATGCCTACGACAACGACAACGACAACGACAACGATAATGCCAACGACAACGACAACGACAACGACAACGACAACGACAACGACAACGACAACGACAACGACAACGACAACGACAACGACAACGACAACGACAACGACAACGACAACGACAACGACAACGACAACGACAACGACAACGACAACGACAACGACAACGACAACGACAACGACAACGACAACGACAACGACAACGACAACGACAACGACAACGACAACGACAACGACAACGACAACGACAACGACAACGACAACGACAACGACAACGACAACGACAACGACAACGACAACGACAACGACAACGACAACGACAACGACAACGACGGAGACAACGACGGAGACAACGACAACGACAACGACAACGACAACGACAACGACAACGACAACGACAACGACAACGACAACGACAACGACAACGACAACGACAACGACAACGACAACGACAACGACAACGACAACGACAACGACAACGACAACGACAACGACAACGACAACGACAACGACAACGACAACGACAACGACAACGACAACGACAACGACAACGAAAACGAAAACGAAAACGAAAACGAAAACGAAAACGAAAACGAAAACGAAAACGACAACGACAACGACAACGACAACGACAACGACAACGACAACGACAACGACAACGACAACGACAACGACAACGACAACGACAACGACAACGACAACGACAACGACAACGACAACGACAACGACAACGACAACGAAAACGACAACAACAACGATAATGCCTTCGACAACGACAACGACAACGACAACGACAACGACAACGACAATGACAACGACAACGACAACGACAACGACAACGACAACGACAACGACAACGACAACGACAACGACAACGACAACGACAACGACAACGACAACGACAACGACAACGACAACGACAACGACAACGACAACGACAACGACAACGACAACGACAACGACAACGACAACGACAACGACAACGACAACGACAACGACAACGACAACGACAACGACAACGAAAACGAAAACGAAAATGACAACGACAACGACAACGACAACGACAACGACAACGACAACGACAACGACAACGACAACGACAACGACAACGAAAACGAAAACGAAAACGAAAACGAAAACGAAAACGAAAACGAAAACGAAAACGAAAACGAAAACGAAAACGAAAACGAAAACGAAAACGAAAACGAAAACGAAAACGAAAACGAAAACGAAAACGAAAACGAAAACGAAAACGAAAACGAAAACGAAAACGAAAACGAAAACGAAAACGACAACGACAACGACAACGACAACGACAACGACAACGACAACGACAACGACAACGACAACGACAACGAAAACGAAAACGAAAACGAAAACGAAAACGAAAACGAAAACGAAAACGAAAACGAAAACGAAAACGAAAACGAAAACGAAAACGAAAACGAAAACGAAAACGACAACGACAACGACAACGACAACGACAACGACAACGACAACGACAACGACAACGACAACGACAACGACAACGACAACGACAACGACAACGACAACGACAACGACAACGACAACGACAACGACAACGACAACGACAACGACAACGACAACGGCAACGACAACGACAACGACAACGACAACGACAACGACAACGACAACGACAACGACAACGACAACGACAACGACAACGACAACGACAACGACAACGACAACGACAACGACAACGACAACGACAACGACAACGACAACGACAACGACAACGACAACGACAACGACAACGACAACGACAACGACAACGACAACGACAACGACAACGACAACGACCACGACAACGACAACGACAACGACAACGACAACGACAACGACAACGACAACGACAACGACAACGACAACGACAACGACAACGACAACGACAACGACAACGACAACGACAACGACAACGACAACGACAACGACAACGACAACGACAACGACAACGACAACGACAACGACAACGACAACGACAACGACAACGACAACGACAACGACAACGACAACGACAACGACAACGACAACGACAACGACAACGACAACGACAACGACAACGACAACGACAACGACAACGACAACGACAACGACAACGACAACGACAACGACAACGACAACGACAACGACAACGACAACGACAACGACAACGACAACGACAACGACAACGACAACGACAACGACAACGACAACGACAACGACAACGACAACGACAACGACAACGACAACGACAACGACAACGACAACGACAACGACAACGACAACGACAACGACAACGACAACGACAACGACAACGACAACGACAACGACAACGACAACGACAACGACAACGACAACGACAACGACAACGACAACGACAACGACAACGACAACGACAACGACAACGACAACGACAACGACAACGACAACGACAACGACAACGAGAACGAGAACGAGAACGAGAACGAGAACGAGAACGAGAACGAGAACGAGAACGAGAACGAGAACGAGAACGAGAACGAGAACGAGAACGAGAACGAGAACGAGAACGAGAACGAGAACGAGAACGAGAACGAGAACGAGAACGAGAACGAGAACGAGAACGAGAACGAGAACGAGAACGAGAACGAGAACGAGAACGAGAACGAGAACGAGAACGAGAACGAGAACGAGAACGAGAACGAGAACGAGAACGAGAACGAGAACGAGAACGAGAACGAGAACGAGAACGAGAACGAGAACGAGAACGAGAACGAGAACGAGAACGAGAACGAGAACGAGAACGAGAACGAGAACGAGAACGAGAACGAGAACGAGAACGAGAACGAGAACGAGAACGAGAACGAGAACGAGAACGAGAACGAGAACGAGAACGAGAACGAGAACGAGAACGAGAACGAGAACGAGAACGAGAACGAGAACGAGAACGAGAACGAGAACGAGAACGAGAACGAGAACGAGAACGAGAACGAGAACGAGAACGAGAACGAGAACGAGAACGAGAACGAGAACGAGAACGAGAACGAGAACGAGAACGAGAACGAGAACGAGAACGAGAACGAGAACGAGATCGAGAACGAGAACGAGAACGAGAACGAGAACGAGAACGAGAACGAGAACGAGAACGAGAACGAGAACGAGAACGAGAACGAGAACGAGAACGAGAACGAGAACGAGAACGAGAACGAGAACGAGAACGACAACGACAACGACAACGACAACGACAACGACAACGACAACGACAACGACAACGACAACGACAACGACAACGACAACGACAACGACAACGACAACGACAACGACAACGACAACGACAACGACAACGACAACGACAACGACAACGACAACGACAACGACAACGACAACGACAACGACAACGACAACGACAACGACAACGACAACGACAACGACAACGACAACGACAACGACAACGACAACGACAACGACAACGACAACGACAACGACAACGACAACGACAACGACAACGACAACGACAACGACAACGACAACGACAACGACAACGACAACGACAACGACAACGACAACGACAACGACAACGACAACGACAACGACAACGACAACGACAACGACAACGACAACGACAACGACAACGACAACGACAACGACAACGACAACGACAACGACAACGACAACGACAACGACAACGACAACGACAACGACAACGACAACGACAACGACAACGACAACGACAACGACAACGACAACGACAACGACAACGACAACGACAACGACAACGACAACGACAACGACAACGACAACGACAACGACAACGACAACGACAACGACAACGACAACGACAACGACAACGACAACGACAACGACAACGACAACGACAACGACAACGACAACGACAACGACAACGACAACGACAACGACAACGACAACGACAACGACAACGACAACGACAACGACAACGACAACGACAACGACAACGACAACGACAGCGACAACGACAACGACAACGACAACGACAACGACAACGACAACGACAACGACAACGACAACGACAACGACAACGACAACGACAACGACAACGACAACGACAACGACAACGACAACGACAACGACAATGACAACGACAACGACAACGACAACGACAACGACAACGACAACGACAACGACAACGACAACGACAACGACAACGACAACGACAACGACAACGACAACGACAACGACAACGACAACGACAACGACAACGACAACGACAACGATAATGCCTACGACAACGACAACGACAACGACAACGACAACGACAACGACAACGACAACGACAACGACAACGACAACGACAACGACAACGACAACGACAACGACAACGACAACGACAATGACAACGACAACGACAACGACAACGACAACGACAACGACAACGACAACGACAACGACAACGACAACGACAACGACAACGACAACGACAACGACAACGACAACGACAACGACAACGACAACGACAACGACAACGACAACGACAACGACAACGACAACGACAACGACAACGACAACGACAACGACGGAGACAACGACGGAGACAACGACAACGACAACGACAACGACAACGACAACGACAACGACAACGACAACGACAACGACAACGACAACGACAACGACAACGACAACGACAACGACAACGACAACGACAACGACAACGACAACGACAACGACAACGACAACGACAACGACAACGACAACGACAACGACAACGACAACGACAACGACAACGACAACGACAACGACAACGACAACGACAACGACAACGACAACGACAACGACAACGACAACGACAACGACAACGACAACGACAACGACAACGACAACGACAACGACAACGACAACGACAACGACAACGACAACGACAACGACAACGACAACGACAACGACAACGACAACGACAACGACAACGACAACGTCAACGACAACGACAACGACAACGACAACGACAACGACAACGACAACGACAACGACAACGACAACGACAACGACAACGACAACGACAACGACAACGACAACGACAACGACAACGACAACGACAACGACAACGACAACGACAACGACAACGACAACGACAACGACAACGACAACGACAACGACAACGACAACGACAACGACAACGACAACGACAACGACAACGACAACGACAACGACAACGACAACGACAACGACAACGACAACGACAACGACAACGACAACGACAACGACAACGAAAACGACAACAACAACGATAATGCCTTCGACAACGACAACGACAACGACAACGATAATGCCTTCGACAACGACAACGACAACGACAACGACAACGACAACGACAACGACAACGACAACGACAACGACAACGACAACGACAACGACAACGACAACGACAACGACAACGACAACGACAACGACAACGACAACGACAACGACAACGACAACGACAACGACAACGACAACGACAACGATAATGCCTACGACAACGACAACGACAACGACAACGACAACGACAACGATAATGCCAACGACAACGACAACGACAACGACAACGATAATGCCAACGACAACGACAACGACAACGACAATCACAACGACAACGACAACGACAACGACAACGACAACGACAACGATAATGCCAACGACAACGACAACGACAACGACAACGATAATGCCTACGACAACGACAACGACAACGACAACGATAATGCCAACGACAACGACAACGACAACGACAACGACAACGACAACGACAACGACAACGACAACGACAACGACAACGACAACGACAACGACAACGACAACGACAACGACAACGACAACGACAACGACAACGACAACGACAACGACAACGACAACGACAACGACAACGACAACGACAACGACAACGACAACGACAACGACAACGACAACGACAACGATAATGCCTACGACAACGACAACGACAACGACAACGATAATGCCAACGACAACGACAACGACAACGACAACGACAACGACAACGACAACGACAACGACAACGACAACGACAACGACAACGACAACGACAACGACAACGACAACGACAACGACAACGACAACGACAACGACAACGACAACGACAACGACAACGACAACGACAACGACAACGACAACGACAACGACAACGACAACGACAACGACAACGACAACGACAACGACAACGACAACGACAACGACAACGACAACGACAACGACAACGACAACGACAACGACAACGACAACGACAACGACAACGACAACGACAACGACAACGACAACGACAACGACAACGACAACGACAACGACAACGACAACGACAACGACAACGACGGAGACAACGACGGAGACAACGACAACGACAACGACAACGACAACGACAACGACAACGACAACGACAACGACAACGACAACGACAACGACAACGACAACGACAACGACAACGACAACGACAACGACAACGACAACGACAACGACAACGACAACGACAACGACAACGACAACGACAACGACAACGACAACGACAACGACAACGACAACGACAACGACAACGACAACGACAACGACAACGACAACGACAACGACAACGACAACGACAACGACAACGACAACGACAACGACAACGACAACGACAACGACAACGACAACGACAACGACAACGACAACGACAACGACAACAACAACGACAACGACAACGACAACGACAACGACAACGACAACGACAACGACAACGACAACGACAACGACAACGACAACGACAACGACAACGACAACGACAACGACAACGACAACGACAACGACAACGACAACGACAACGACAACGACAACGACAACGACAACGAAAACGAAAACGAAAACGAAAACGAAAACGAAAACGAAAACGAAAACGAAAACGAAAACGAAAACGAAAACGAAAACGAAAACGACAACGACAACGACAACGACAACGACAACGACAACGACAACGACAACGACAACGACAACGACAACGACAACGACAACGACAACGACAACGAAAACGACAACAACAACGATAATGCCTTCGACAACGACAACGACAACGACAACGACAACGACAACGACAACGACAACGACAACGACAACGACAACGACAACGACAACGACAACGACAACGACAACGACAACGACAACGACAACGACAACGACAACGACAACGACAACGACAACGACAACGACAACGACAACGACAACGACAACGACAACGACAACGACAACGACAACGACAACGACAACGACAACGAAAACGAAAACGAAAATGACAACGACAACGACAACGACAACGACAACGACAACGACAACGACAACGACAACGACAACGACAACGACAACGAAAACGAAAACGAAAACGAAAACGAAAACGAAAACGAAAACGAAAACGAAAACGAAAACGAAAACGAAAACGAAAACGAAAACGAAAACGAAAACGAAAACGAAAACGAAAACGAAAACGAAAACGAAAACGAAAACGAAAACGAAAACGAAAACGAAAACGAAAACGAAAACGAAAACGAAAACGAAAACGAAAACGAAAACGAAAACGAAAACGAAAACGACAACGACAACGACAACGACAACGACAACGACAACGACAACGACAACGACAACGACAACGACAACGACAACGACAACGACAACGACAACGAAAACGAAAACGAAAACGAAAACGAAAACGAAAACGAAAACGAAAACGAAAACGAAAACGAAAACGAAAACGAAAACGAAAACGAAAACGAAAACGAAAACGAAAACGAAAACGAAAACGAAAACGAAAACGAAAACGAAAACGAAAACGAAAACGAAAACGAAAACGAAAACGAAAACGAAAACGAAAACGAAAACGAAAACGAAAACGAAAACGAAAACGAAAACGAAAACGAAAACGAAAACGAAAACGAAAACGAAAACGAAAACGAAAACGAAAACGACAACGACAACGACAACGACAACGACAACGACAACGACAACGACAACGACAACGACAACGACAACGACAACGACAACGACAACGACAACGACAACGACAACGACAACGACAACGACAACGACAACGACAACGACAACGACAACGACAACGACAACGACAACGACAACGACAACGACAACGACAACGACAACGACAACGACAACGACAACGACAACGACAACGACAACGACAACGACGGAGACAACGACAACGACAACGACAACGACAACGACGGAGACAACGACAACGACAACGACAACGACAACGACAACGACAACGACAACGACAACGACAACGACAACGACAACGACAACGACAACGACAACGACAACGAAAACGACAACGACAACGACAACGACAACGACAACGACAACGACAACGACAACGACAACGACAACGACAACGACAACGACAACGACAACGACAACGACAACGACAACGACAACGACAACGACAACGACAACGACAACGACAACGACAACGACAACGACAACGAAAACGAAAACGAAAATGACAACGACAACGACAACGACAACGACAACGACAACGACAACGACAACGACAACGACAACGACAACGACAACGAAAACGAAAACGAAAACGAAAACGAAAACGAAAACGAAAACGAAAACGAAAACGAAAACGAAAACGAAAACGAAAACGAAAACGAAAACGAAAACGAAAACGAAAACGAAAACGACAACGACAACGAAAACGACAACGACAACGACAACGACAACGACAACGACAACGACAACGACAACGACAACGACAACGACAACGACAACGACAACGACAACGAAAACGAAAACGAAAACGAAAACGAAAACGAAAACGAAAACGAAAACGAAAACGAAAACGAAAACGAAAACGAAAACGAAAACGAAAACGAAAACGAAAACGAAAACGAAAACGAAAACGAAAACGAAAACGAAAACGAAAACGAAAACGAAAACGAAAACGAAAACGAAAACGAAAACGAAAACGAAAACGAAAACGAAAACGAAAACGAAAACGAAAACGAAAACGAAAACGAAAACGAAAACAAAAACGAAAACGAAAACGAAAACGAAAACGAAAACGAAAACGAAAACGAAAACGAAAACGACAACGACAACGACAACGACAACGACAACGACAACGACAACGACAACGACAACGACAACGACAACGACAACGACAACGACAACGACAACGACAACGACAACGACAACGACAACGACAACGAAAACGACAACAACAACGATAATGCCTTCGACAACGACAACGACAACGACAACGACAACGACAACGACAACGACAACGACAACGACAACGAAAACGACAACGACAACGACAACGACAACGACAACGACAACGAAAACGACAACGACAACGACAACGACAACGACAACGACAACGACAACGACAACGACAACGACAACGACAACGACAACGACAACGACAACGACAACGACAACGACAACGACAACGACAACGACAACGACAACGACAACGACAACGACAACGACAACGACAACGACAACGACAACGACAACGACAACGACAACGACAACGACAACGACAACGACAACGACAACGACAACGACAACGACAACGACAACGACAACGACAACGACAACGACAACGACAACGACAACGACAACGACAATGACAACGACAACGACAACGACAACGACAACGACAATGACAACGACAACGACAACGACAACGACAACGACAACGACAACGACAACGACAACGACAACGACAACGACAACGACAACGACAACGAAAATGACAACGACAACGACAACGACAACGACAACGACAACGACAACGACAACGACAACGACAACGACAACGAAAACGAAAACCAAAACGACAACGACAACGACAACGACAACGACAACGACAACGACAACGACAACGACAACGACAACGACAACGACAACGAAAACGACAACAACAACGATAATGCCTTCGACAACGACAACGACAACGACAACGATAATGCCTTCGACAACGACAACGACAACGACAACGACAACGACAACGACAACGACAACGACAACGACAACGACAACGACAACGACAACGACAACGACAACGACAACGACAACGACAACGACAACGACAACGACAACGACAACGACAACGACAACGACAACGACAACGATAATGCCTACGACAACGACAACGACAACGACAACGACAACGACAACGATAATGCCAACGACAACGACAACGACAACGACAACGATAATGCCAACGACAACGACAACGACAACGAGCATCACAACGACAACGACAACGACAACGACAACGACAACGACAACGACAACGACAACGACAACGACAACGACAACGACAACGACAACGACAACGACAACGACAACGACAACGACAACGACAACGACAACGACAACGACAACGACAACGACAACGACAACGACAACGACAACGACAACGACAACGACAACGACAACGACAACGACAACGACAACGACAACGACAACGACAACGACAACGACAACGACAACGACAACGACAACGACAACGACAACGACAACGACAACGACAACGACAACGACAACGACAACGACAACGACAACGACAACGACAACGACAACGACAACGACAACGACAACGACAACGACAACGACAACGACAACGACAACGACAACGACAACGACAACGACAACGACAACGACAACGACAACGACAACGACAACGACAACGACAACGACAACGACAACGACAACGACAACGACAACGACAACGACAACGACAACGACAACGACAACGACAACGACAACGACAACGACAACGACAACGACAACGACAACGACAACGACAACGACAACGACAACGACAACGACAACGACAACGACAACGACAACGACAACGACAACGACAACGACAACGACAACGACAACGACAACGACAACGACAACGACAACGACAACGACAACGACAACGACAACGACAACGACAACGACAACGACAACGACAACGACAACGACAACGACAACGACAACGACAACGACAACGACAACGACAACGACAACGACAACGACAACGACAACGACAACGACAACAACAACGACAACGACAACGACAACGACAACGACAACGACAACGACAACGACAACGACAACGACAACGACAACGACAACGACAACGACAACGACAACGACAACGACAACGACAACGACAACGACAACGACAACGACAACGAAAACGAAAACGAAAACGAAAACGAAAACGAAAACGAAAACGAAAACGAAAACGAAAACGAAAACGACAACGACAACGACAACGACAACGACAACGACAACGACAACGACAACGACAACGACAACGACAACGACAACGACAACGACAACGACAACGACAACGACAACGACAACGACAACGAAAACGACAACAACAACGATAATGCCTTCGACAACGACAACGACAACGACAACGACAACGACAACGACAACGACAACGACAACGACAACGACAACGACAACGACAACGACAACGACAACGACAACGACAACGACAACGACAACGACAACGACAACGACAACGACAACGACAACGACAACGACAACGACAACGACAACGACAACGACAACGACAACGACAACGACAACGACAACGACAACGACAACGACAACGACAACGACAACGACAACGACAACGACAACGAAAACGAAAACGAAAATGACAACGACAACGACAACGACAACGACAACGACAACGACAACGACAACGACAACGACAACGACAACGACAACGAAAACGAAAACGAAAACGAAAACGAAAACGAAAACGAAAACGAAAACGAAAACGAAAACGAAAACGAAAACGAAAACGAAAACGAAAACGAAAACGAAAACGAAAACGAAAACGAAAACGAAAACGAAAACGAAAACGAAAACGAAAACGAAAACGAAAACGAAAACGACAACGACAACGACAACGACAACGACAACGACAACGACAACGACAACGACAACGACAACGACAACGACAACGACAACGAAAACGAAAACGAAAACGAAAACGAAAACGAAAACGAAAACGAAAACGAAAACGAAAACGAAAACGAAAACGAAAACGAAAACGAAAACGAAAACGAAAACGAAAACGAAAACGAAAACGAAAACGAAAACGAAAACGAAAACGAAAACGAAAACGAAAACGAAAACGAAAACGAAAACGAAAACGAAAACGAAAACGAAAACGAAAACGAAAACGAAAACGAAAACGAAAACGAAAACGAAAACGAAAACGAAAACGAAAACGAAAACGAAAACGAAAACGAAAACGAAAACGAAAACGAAAACGAAAACGAAAACGACAACGACAACGACAACGACAACGACAACGACAACGACAACGACAACGACAACGACAACGACAACGACAACGACAACGACAACGACAACGACAACGACAACGACAACGACAACGACAACGACAACGACAACGACAACGACAACGACAACGACAACGACAACGACAACGACAAGGACAACGACAACGACAACGACAACGACAACGACAACGACAACGACAACGACAACGACAACGACAACGACAACGACAACGACAACGACAACGACAACGACAACGACAACGACAACGACAACGACAACGACAACGACAACGACGGAGACAACGACAACGACAACGACAACGACAACGACAACGACAACGACAACGACAACGACAACGACAACGACAACGACAACGACAACGACAACGACAACGACAACGACAACGACAACGACAACGACAACGACAACGACAACGACAACGACAACGACAACGACAACGACAACGACAACGACAACGACAACGACAACGACAACGACAACGACAACGACAACGACAACGACAACGACAACGACAACGACAACGACAACGACAACGAAAACGAAAACGAAAATGACAACGACAACGACAACGACAACGACAACGACAACGACAACGACAACGACAACGACAACGAAAACGAAAACGAAAACGAAAACGAAAACGAAAACGAAAACGAAAACGAAAACGAAAACGAAAACGAAAACGAAAACGAAAACGAAAACGAAAACGAAAACGAAAACGAAAACGAAAACGAAAACGACAACGACAACGACAACGACAACGACAACGACAACGACAACGACAACGACAACGACAACGACAACGACAACGACAACGACAACGAAAACGAAAACGAAAACGAAAACGAAAACGAAAACGAAAACGAAAACGAAAACGAAAACGAAAACGAAAACGAAAACGAAAACGAAAACGAAAACGAAAACGAAAACGAAAACGAAAACGAAAACGAAAACGAAAACGAAAACGAAAACGAAAACGAAAACGAAAACGAAAACGAAAACGAAAACGAAAACGAAAACGAAAACGAAAACGAAAACGAAAACGAAAACGAAAACGAAAACGAAAACGAAAACGAAAACGAAAACGAAAACGAAAACGAAAACGAAAACGAAAACGAAAACGAAAACGACAACGACAACGACAACGACAACGACAACGACAACGACAACGACAACGACAACGACAACGACAACGACAACGACAACGACAACGACAACGACAACGACAACGACAACGACAACGACAACGACAACGACAACGACAACGACAACGACAACGACAACGACAACGACAACGACAACGACAACGACAACGACAACGACAACGACAACGACAACGACAACGACAACGACAACGACAACGACAACGACAACGACAACGACAACGACAACGACAACGACAACGACAACGACAACGACAACGACAACGACAACGACGGAGACAACGACAACGACAACGACAACGACAACGACAACGACAACGACAACGACAACGACAACGACAACGACAACGACAACGACAACGACAACGACAACGACAACGACAACGACAACGACAACGACAACGACAACGACAACGACAACGAAAACGACAACGACAACGACAACGACAACGACAACGACAACGACAACGACAACGACAACGACAACGACAACGACAACGACAACGACAACGACAACGACAACGACAACGACAACGACAACGACAACGACAACGACAACGACAACGAAAACGAAAACGAAAATGACAACGACAACGACAACGACAACGACAACGACAACGACAACGACAACGACAACGACAACGAAAACGAAAACGAAAACGAAAACGAAAACGAAAACGAAAACGAAAACGAAAACGAAAACGAAAACGAAAACGAAAACGAAAACGAAAACGAAAACGAAAACGAAAACGAAAA
>CAXAQZ010000022.1:0-33474 GCA_963971145.1 Sussaba pulchella
AATGAAATGAAATGAAATGAAATGAAATGAAATGAAATGAAATGAAATGAATGAAATGAAATGAAATGAAATGAAATGAAATGAAATGAAATGAAATGAAATGAAATGAAATGAAATGAAATGAAATGAAATGAAATGAAATGAAATGATATGAAATGAAATGAAATGAAATGAAATGAAATGAAATGAAATGAAATGAAATGAAATGAAATGAAATGAAATGAAATGAAATGAAATGAAATGAAATGAAATGAAATAAAATGAAATGAAATGAAATGAAATGAAATGAAATGAAATGACATGAAATGAAATGAAATGAAATGAAATGAAATGAAATGAAATGAAATGAAATGAAATGAAATGAAATGAAATGAAATGAAATGAAATGAAATGAAATGAAATGAAATGAAATGAAATGAAATAAAATGAAATGAAATGAAATGAAATGAAATGAAATGAAATGAAATGAAATAAAATGATATGAAATGAAATGATATGAAATGAAATGATATGAAATGAAATGAAATGAAATGAAATGAAATGAAATGAAATGAAATGAAATGAAATGAAATGAAATGAAATGAAATGAAATGAAATGAAATGAAATGAAATGAAATGAAATGAAATGAAATGAAATGAAATGAAATGAAATGAAATGAAATGAAATGAAATGAAATGAAATGAAATGAAATGAAATGAAATGAAATGAAATGAAATGAAATGAAATGAAATGAAATGAAATGAAATGAAATGAAATGAAATGAAATGAAATGAAATGAAATGAAATGAAATGAAATGAAATGAAATGAAATGAAATGAAATGAAATGAAATGAAATGAAATGAAATAAAATGAAATGAAATGAAATGAAATGAAATGAAATGAAATGAAATGAAATGAAATGAAATGAAATGAAATGAAATGAAATGAAATGAAATGAAATGAAATGAAATGAAATGAAATGAAATGAAATGAAATGAAATGAAATGAAATGAAATGAAATGAAATGAAATGAAATGAAATGAAATGAAACGAAATGAAATGAAATGAAATGAAATGAAATGAAATGAAATGAAATGAAATGAAATGAAATGAAATGAAATGAAATGAAATGAAATGAAATGAAATGAAATGAAATGAAATGAAATGAAATGAAATGAAATGAAATGAAATGAAATGAAATGAAATGAAATGAAATGAAATGAAATGAAATGAAATGAAATGAAATGAAATGAAATGAAATGAAATGAAATGAAATGAAATGAAATGAAATGAAATGAAATGAAATGAAATGAAATGAAATGAAATGAAATGAAATGAAATGAAATGAAATGAAATGAAATGAAATGAAATGAAATGAAATGAAATGAAATGAAATGAAATGAAATGAAATGAAATGAAATGAAATGAAATGAAATGAAATGAAATGAAATGAAATGAAATGAAATGAAATGAAATGAAATGAAATGAAATGAAATGAAATGAAATGAAATGAAATGAAATGAAATCAAATGAAATCAAATGAAATGAAATGAAATGAAATGAAATGAAATGAAATGAAATGAAATGAAATGGAATGAAATGAAATGAAATGAAATGAAATGAAATGAAATGAAATGAAATGAAATGAAATGAAATGAAATAAAATGAAATGAAATGAAATGAAATGAAATGAAATGAAATGAAATGAAATGAAATGAAATGAGATGAAATGAGATGAAATGAAATGAAATGAAATGAAATGAAATGAAATGAAATGAAATGAAATGAAATGAAATGAAATGAAATGAAATGAAATGAAATGAAATGAAATGAAATGAAATGAAATGAAATGAAATGAAATGAAATGAAATGAAATGAAATGAAATGAAATGAAATGAAATGAAATGAAATGAAATGAAATGAAATGAAATGAAATGAAATGAAATGAAATGAAATGAAATGAAATGAAATGAAATGAAATGAAATGAAATGAAATGAAATGAAATGAAATGAAATGAAATGAAATGAAATGAAATGAAATGAAATGAAATGAAATGAAATGAAATGAAATGAAATAAAATGAAATGAAATGAAATGAAATGAAAAGAAATGAAATGAAATGAAATGAAATAAAATGATATGAAATGAAATGATATGAAATGAAATGATATGAAATGAAATGAAATGAAATGAAATGAAATGAAATGAAATGAAATGAAATGAAATGAAATGAAATGAAATGAAATGAAATGAAATGAAATGAAATGAAATGAAATGAAATGAAATGAAATGAAATGAAATGAAATGAAATGAAATGAAATGAAATGAAATGAAATGAAATGAAATGAAATGAAATGAAATGAAATGAAATGAAATGAAATGAAATGAAATGAAATGAAATGAAATGAAATGAAATGAAATGAAATGAAATGAAATGAAATGAAATGAAATGAAATGAAATGAAATGAAATGAAATGAAATGAAATGAAATGAAATGAAATGAAATGAAATGAAATGAAATGAAATGAAATGAAATGAAATGAAATGAAATGAAATGAAATGAAATGAAATGAAATGAAATGAAATGAAATGAAATGAAATGAAATGAAATACAATGAAATGAAATGAAATGAAATGAAATGAAATGAAATGAAATGAAATGAAATGAAATGAAATGAAATGAAATGAAATGAAATGAAATGAAATGAAATGAAATGAAATGAAATGAAATGAAATGAAATGAAATGAAATGAAATGAAATGAAATGAAATGAAATGAAATGAAATGAAATGAAATGAAATGAAATGAAATGAAATGAAATGAAATGAAATGAAATGAAATGAAATGAAATGAAATGAAATGAAATGAAATGAAATGAAATGAAATGAAATGAAATGAAATGAAATGAAATGAAATGAAATGAAATGAAATGAAATGAAATGAAATGAAATGAAATGAAATGAAATGAAATGAAATGAAATAAAATGAAATGAAATGAAATGAAATGAAATGAAATGAAATGAAATGAAATGAAATGAAATGAAATGAAATGAAATGAAATGAAATGAAATGAAATGAAATGAAATGAAATGAAATGAAATGAAATGAAATGAAATGAAATGAAATGAAATGAAATGAAATGAAATGAAATGAAATGAAATGAAATGAAATGAAATGAAATGAAATGAAATGAAATGAAATGATATGAAATGAAATGAAATTAAATGAAATTAAATGAAATTAAATGAAATTAAATAAAATTAAATGAAATTGAATGAAATGAAAGGAAATTAAATGAAATTAAATGAAGTAAATGAATTTAAATGAAATTAAATGAAATTAAATGAAATTAAATGAAATTAAATGAAACTTAATGAAATTAAATGAAATTAAATGAAATTAAATAAAATTCAATGAAATTAAATGAAATTAAATAAAACTAAATGAAATTAAATGAAGATAAATGAAATGAAATGAAATGAAATGAAATGAAATGAAATGAAATGAAATGAAATGAAATGAAATGAAATGAAATGAAATGAAATGAAATGAAATGAAATGAAATGAAATGAAATGAAATGAAATGAAATGAAATGAAATGAAATGAAATGAAATGAAATGAAATGAAATGAAATGAAATGAAATGAAATGAAATGAAACGAAATGAAATGAAATGAAATGAAATGAAATGAAATGAAATGAAATGAAATGAAATGAAATGAAATGAAATGAAATGAAATGAAATGAAATGAAATGAAATGAAATGAAATGAAATGAAATAAAATGAAATGAAATGGAATGAAATGAAATGAAATGAAATGAAATGAAATGAAATGAAATGAAATGAAATGAAATGAAATGAAATGAAACGAAATGAAATGAAATGAAATGAAATGAAATAAAATGAAATGAAATGAAATGAAATGAAATGAAATGAAATGAAATGAAATGAAATGAAATAAAATGAAATGAAATGAAATGAAATGAAATGAAATGAAATGAAATGAAATGAAATGAAATGAATGAAATGAAATGAAATGAAATGAAATGAAATGAAATGAAATGAAATGAAATGAAATGAAATGAAATGAAATGAAATGAAATGAAATGAAATGAAATGAAATGAAATGAAATGAAATGAAATGAAATGAAATGAAATGAAATGAAATGAAATGAAATGAAATGAAATGAAATGAAATGAAATGAAATGAAATGAAATGAAATGAAATGAAATGAAATGAAATGAAATGAAATGAAATGAAATGAAATGAAATGAAATGAATGAAATGAAATGAAATGAAATGAAATGAAATGAAATGAAATGAAATGAAATGAAATGAAATGAAATGAAATGAAATGAAATGAAATGAAATGAAATGAAATGAAATGAAATGAAATGAAATGAAATGAAATGAAATGAAATGAAATGAAATGAAATGAAATGAAATGAAATGAAATGAAATGAAATGAAATGAAATGAAATGAAATGAAATGAAATGAAATGAAATGAAATGAAATGAAATGAAATGAAATGAAATGAAATGAAATGAAATGAAATGAAATGAAATGAAATGAAATGAAATGAAATGAAATGAAATGAAATGAAATGAAATGAAATGAAATGAAATGAAATGAAATGAAATGAAATGAAATGAAATGAAATGAAATGAAATGAAATGAAATGAAATGAAATGAAATGAAATGAAATGAAATGAAATGAAATGAAATGAAATGAAATGAAATGAAATGAAATGAAATGAAATGAAATGAAATGAAATGAAATGAAATGAAATGAAATGAAATGAAATGAAATGAAATGAAATGAAATGAAATGAAATGAAATGAAATGAAATGAAATGAAATGAAATGAAATGAAATGAAATGAAATGAAATGAAATGAAATGAAATGAAATGAAATGAAATGAAATGAAATGAAATGAAATGAAATGAAATGAAATGAAATGAAATGAAATGAAATGAAATGAAATGAAATGAAATGAAATGAAATGAAATGAAATGAAATGAAATGAAATGAAATGAAATGAAATGAAATGAAATGAAATGAAATGAAATGAAATGAAATGAAATGAAATGAAATGAAATGAAATGAAATGAAATGAAATGAAATGAAATGAAATGAAATGAAATGAAATGAAATGAAATGAAATGAAATGAAATGAAATGAAATGAAATGAAATGAAATGAAATGAAATGAAATGAAATGAAATGAAATGAAATGAAATGAAATGAAATGAAATGAAATGAAATGAAATGAAATGAAATGAAATGAAATGAAATGAAATGAAATGAAATGAAATGAAATGAAATGAAATGAAATGAAATGAAATGAAATGAAATGAAATGAAATGAAATGAAATGAAATGAAATGAAATGAAATGAAATGAAATGAAATGAAATGAAATGAAATGAAATGAAATGAAATGAAATGAAATGAAATGAAATGAAATGAAATGAAATGAAATGAAATGAAATGAAATGAAATGAAATGAAATGAAATGAAATGAAATGAAATGAAATGAAATGAAATGAAATGAAATGAAATGAAATGAAATGAAATGAAATGAAATGAAATGAAATGAAATGAAATGAAATGAAATGAAATGAAATGAAATGAAATGAAATGAAATGAAATGAAATGAAATGAAATGAAATGAAATGAAATGAAATGAAATGAAATGAAATGAAATGAAATGAAATGAAATGAAATGAAATGAAATGAAATGAAATGAAATGAAATGAAATGAAATGAAATGAAATGAAATGAAATGAAATGAAATGAAATGAAATGAAATGAAATGAAATGAAATGAAATGAAATGAAATGAAATGAAATGAAATGAAATGAAATGAAATGAAATGAAATGAAATGAAATGAAATGAAATGAAATGAAATGAAATGAAATGAAATGAAATGAAATGAAATGAAATGAAATGAAATGAAATGAAATGAAATGAAATGAAATGAAATGAAATGAAATGAAATGAAATGAAATGAAATGAAATGAAATGAAATGAAATGAAATGAAATGAAATGAAATGAAATGAAATGAAATGAAATGAAATGAAATGAAATGAAATGAAATGAAATGAAATGAAATGAAATGAAATGAAATGAAATGAAATGAAATGAAATGAAATGAAATGAAATGAAATGAAATGAAATGAAATGAAATGAAATGAAATGAAATGAAATGAAATGAAATGAAATGAAATGAAATGAAATGAAATGAAATGAAATGAAATGAAATGAAATGAAATGAAATGAAATGAAATGAAATGAAATGAAATGAAATGAAATGAAATGAAATGAAATGAAATGAAATGAAATGAAATGAAATGAAATGAAATGAAATGAAATGAAATGAAATGAAATGAAATGAAATGAAATGAAATGAAATGAAATGAAATGAAATGAAATGAAATGAAATGAAATGAAATGAAATGAAATGAAATGAAATGAAATGAAATGAAATGAAATGAAATGAAATGAAATGAAATGAAATGAAATGAAATGAAATGAAATGAAATGAAATGAAATGAAATGAAATGAAATGAAATGAAATGAAATGAAATGAAATGAAATGAAATGAAATGAAATGAAATGAAATGAAATGAAATGAAATGAAATGAAATGAAATGAAATGAAATGAAATGAAATGAAATGAAATGAAATGAAATGAAATGAAATGAAATGAAATGAAATGAAATGAAATGAAATGAAATGAAATGAAATGAAATGAAATGAAATGAAATGAAATGAAATGAAATGAAATGAAATGAAATGAAATGAAATGAAATGAAATGAAATGAAATGAAATGAAATGAAATGAAATGAAATGAAATGAAATGAAATGAAATGAAATGAAATGAAATGAAATGAAATGAAATGAAATGAAATGAAATGAAATGAAATGAAATGAAATGAAATGAAATGAAATGAAATGAAATGAAATGAAATGAAATGAAATGAAATGAAATGAAATGAAATGAAATGAAATGAAATGAAATGAAATGAAATGAAATGAAATGAAATGAAATGAAATGAAATGAAATGAAATGAAATGAAATGAAATGAAATGAAATGAAATGAAATGAAATGAAATGAAATGAAATGAAATGAAATGAAATGAAATGAAATGAAATGAAATGAAATGAAATGAAATGAAATGAAATGAAATGAAATGAAATGAAATGAAATGAAATGAAATGAAATGAAATGAAATGAAATGAAATGAAATGAAATGAAATGAAATGAAATGAAATGAAATGAAATGAAATGAAATGAAATGAAATGAAATGAAATGAAATGAAATGAAATGAAATGAAATGAAATGAAATGAAATGAAATGAAATGAAATGAAATGAAATGAAATGAAATGAAATGAAATGAAATGAAATGAAATGAAATGAAATGAAATGAAATGAAATGAAATGAAATGAAATGAAATGAAATGAAATGAAATGAAATGAAATGAAATGAAATGAAATGAAATGAAATGAAATGAAATGAAATGAAATGAAATGAAATGAAATGAAATGAAATGAAATGAAATGAAATGAAATGAAATGAAATGAAATGAAATGAAATGAAATGAAATGAAATGAAATGAAATGAAATGAAATGAAATGAAATGAAATGAAATGAAATGAAATGAAATGAAATGAAATGAAATGAAATGAAATGAAATGAAATGAAATGAAATGAAATGAAATGAAATGAAATGAAATGAAATGAAATGAAATGAAATGAAATGAAATGAAATGAAATGAAATGAAATGAAATGAAATGAAATGAAATGAAATGAAATGAAATGAAATGAAATGAAATGAAATGAAATGAAATGAAATGAAATGAAATGAAATGAAATGAAATGAAATGAAATGAAATGAAATGAAATGAAATGAAATGAAATGAAATGAAATGAAATGAAATGAAATGAAATGAAATGAAATGAAATGAAATGAAATGAAATGAAATGAAATGAAATGAAATGAAATGAAATGAAATGAAATGAAATGAAATGAAATGAAATGAAATGAAATGAAATGAAATGAAATGAAATGAAATGAAATGAAATGAAATGAAATGAAATGAAATGAAATGAAATGAAATGAAATGAAATGAAATGAAATGAAATGAAATGAAATGAAATGAAATGAAATGAAATGAAATGAAATGAAATGAAATGAAATGAAATGAAATGAAATGAAATGAAATGAAATGAAATGAAATGAAATGAAATGAAATGAAATGAAATGAAATGAAATGAAATGAAATGAAATGAAATGAAATGAAATGAAATGAAATGAAATGAAATGAAATGAAATGAAATGAAATGAAATGAAATGAAATGAAATGAAATGAAATGAAATGAAATGAAATGAAATGAAATGAAATGAAATGAAATGAAATGAAATGAAATGAAATGAAATGAAATGAAATGAAATGAAATGAAATGAAATGAAATGAAATGAAAT
Organism: Sussaba pulchella; assembly: GCA_963971145.1. Taxonomy (NCBI): domain Eukaryota; kingdom Metazoa; phylum Arthropoda; class Insecta; order Hymenoptera; family Ichneumonidae; genus Sussaba; species Sussaba pulchella. The sequence goes on from CAXAQZ010000022.1 coordinate 8,480, forward strand.
GAAATGAAATGAAATGAAATGAAATGAAATGAAATGAAATGAAATGAAATGAAATGAAATGAAATGAAATGAAATGAAATGAAATGAAATGAAATGAAATGAAATGAAATGAAATGAAATGAAATGAAATGAAATGAAATGAAATGAAATGAAATGAAATGAAATGAAATGAAATGAAATGAAATGAAATGAAATGAAATGAAATGAAATGAAATGAAATGAAATGAAATGAAATGAAATGAAATGAAATGAAATGAAATGAAATGAAATGAAATGAAATGAAATGAAATGAAATGAAATGAAATGAAATGAAATGAAATGAAATGAAATGAAATGAAATGAAATGAAATGAAATGAAATGAAATGAAATGAAATGAAATGAAATGAAATGAAATGAAATGAAATGAAATGAAATGAAATGAAATGAAATGAAATGAAATGAAATGAAATGAAATGAAATGAAATGAAATGAAATGAAATGAAATGAAATGAAATGAAATGAAATGAAATGAAATGAAATGAAATGAAATGAAATGAAATGAAATGAAATGAAATGAAATGAAATGAAATGAAATGAAATGAAATGAAATGAAATGAAATGAAATGAAATGAAATGAAATGAAATGAAATGAAATGAAATGAAATGAAATGAAATGAAATGAAATGAAATGAAATGAAATGAAATGAAATGAAATGAAATGAAATGAAATGAAATGAAATGAAATGAAATGAAATGAAATGAAATGAAATGAAATGAAATGAAATGAAATGAAATGAAATGAAATGAAATGAAATGAAATGAAATGAAATGAAATGAAATGAAATGAAATGAAATGAAATGAAATGAAATGAAATGAAATGAAATGAAATGAAATGAAATGAAATGAAATGAAATGAAATGAAATGAAATGAAATGAAATGAAATGAAATGAAATGAAATGAAATGAAATGAAATGAAATGAAATGAAATGAAATGAAATGAAATGAAATGAAATGAAATGAAATGAAATGAAATGAAATGAAATGAAATGAAATGAAATGAAATGAAATGAAATGAAATGAAATGAAATGAAATGAAATGAAATGAAATGAAATGAAATGAAATGAAATGAAATGAAATGAAATGAAATGAAATGAAATGAAATGAAATGAAATGAAATGAAATGAAATGAAATGAAATGAAATGAAATGAAATGAAATGAAATGAAATGAAATGAAATGAAATGAAATGAAATGAAATGAAATGAAATGAAATGAAATGAAATGAAATGAAATGAAATGAAATGAAATGAAATGAAATGAAATGAAATGAAATGAAATGAAATGAAATGAAATGAAATGAAATGAAATGAAATGAAATGAAATGAAATGAAATGAAATGAAATGAAATGAAATGAAATGAAATGAAATGAAATGAAATGAAATGAAATGAAATGAAATGAAATGAAATGAAATGAAATGAAATGAAATGAAATGAAATGAAATGAAATGAAATGAAATGAAATGAAATGAAATGAAATGAAATGAAATGAAATGAAATGAAATGAAATGAAATGAAATGAAATGAAATGAAATGAAATGAAATGAAATGAAATGAAATGAAATGAAATGAAATGAAATGAAATGAAATGAAATGAAATGAAATGAAATGAAATGAAATGAAATGAAATGAAATGAAATGAAATGAAATGAAATGAAATGAAATGAAATGAAATGAAATGAAATGAAATGAAATGAAATGAAATGAAATGAAATGAAATGAAATGAAATGAAATGAAATGAAATGAAATGAAATGAAATGAAATGAAATGAAATGAAATGAAATGAAATGAAATGAAATGAAATGAAATGAAATGAAATGAAATGAAATGAAATGAAATGAAATGAAATGAAATGAAATGAAATGAAATGAAATGACATGAAATGAAATGAAATGAAATGAAATGAAATGAAATGAAATGAAATGAAATGAAATGAAATGAAATGAAATGAAATGAAATGAAATGAAATGAAATGAAATGAAATGAAATGAAATGAAATGAAATGAAATGAAATGAAATGAAATGAAATGAAATGAAATGAAATGAAATGAAATGAAATGAAATGAAATGAAATGAAATGAAATGAAATGAAATGAAATGAAATGAAATGAAATGAAATGAAATGAAATGAAATGAAATGAAATGAAATGAAATGAAATGAAATGAAATGAAATGAAATGAAATGAAATGAAATGAAATGAAATGAAATGAAATGAAATGAAATGAAATGAAATGAAATGAAATGAAATGAAATGAAATGAAATGAAATGAAATGAAATGAAATGAAATGAAATGAAATGAAATGAAATGAAATGAAATGAAATGAAATGAAATGAAATGAAATGAAATGAAATGAAATGAAATGAAATGAAATGAAATGAAATGAAATGAAATGAAATGAAATGAAATGAAATGAAATGAAATGAAATGAAATGAAATGAAATGAAATGAAATGAAATGAAATGAAATGAAATGAAATGAAATGAAATGAAATGAAATGAAATGAAATGAAATGAAATGAAATGAAATGAAATGAAATGAAATGAAATGAAATGAAATGAAATGAAATGAAATGAAATGAAATGAAATGAAATGAAATGAAATGAAATGAAATGAAATGAAATGAAATGAAATGAAATGAAATGAAATGAAATGAAATGAAATGAAATGAAATGAAATGAAATGAAATGAAATGAAATGAAATGAAATGAAATGAAATGAAATGAAATGAAATGAAATGAAATGAAATGAAATGAAATGAAATGAAATGAAATGAAATGAAATGAAATGAAATGAAATGAAATGAAATGAAATGAAATGAAATGAAATGAAATGAAATGAAATGAAATGAAATGAAATGAAATGAAATGAAATGAAATGAAATGAAATGAAATGAAATGAAATGAAATGAAATGAAATGAAATGAAATGAAATGAAATGAAATGAAATGAAATGAAATGAAATGAAATGAAATGAAATGAAATGAAATGAAATGAAATGAAATGAAATGAAATGAAATGAAATGAAATGAAATGAAATGAAATGAAATGAAATGAAATGAAATGAAATGAAATGAAATGAAATGAAATGAAATGAAATGAAATGAAATGAAATGAAATGAAATGAAATGAAATGAAATGAAATGAAATGAAATGAAATGAAATGAAATGAAATGAAATGAAATGAAATGAAATGAAATGAAATGAAATGAAATGAAATGAAATGAAATGAAATGAAATGAAATGAAATGAAATGAAATGAAATGAAATGAAATGAAATGAAATGAAATGAAATGAAATGAAATGAAATGAAATGAAATGAAATGAAATGAAATGAAATGAAATGAAATGAAATGAAATGAAATGAAATGAAATGAAATGAAATGAAATGAAATGAAATGAAATGAAATGAAATGAAATGAAATGAAATGAAATGAAATGAAATGAAATGAAATGAAATGAAATGAAATGAAATGAAATGAAATGAAATGAAATGAAATGAAATGAAATGAAATGAAATGAAATGAAATGAAATGAAATGAAATGAAATGAAATGAAATGAAATGAAATGAAATGAAATGAAATGAAATGAAATGAAATGAAATGAAATGAAATGAAATGAAATGAAATGAAATGAAATGAAATGAAATGAAATGAAATGAAATGAAATGAAATGAAATGAAATGAAATGAAATGAAATGAAATGAAATGAAATGAAATGAAATGAAATGAAATGAAATGAAATGAAATGAAATGAAATGAAATGAAATGAAATGAAATGAAATGAAATGAAATGAAATGAAATGAAATGAAATGAAATGAAATGAAATGAAATGAAATGAAATGAAATGAAATGAAATGAAATGAAATGAAATGAAATGAAATGAAATGAAATGAAATGAAATGAAATGAAATGAAATGAAATGAAATGAAATGAAATGAAATGAAATGAAATGAAATGAAATGAAATGAAATGAAATGAAATGAAATGAAATGAAATGAAATGAAATGAAATGAAATGAAATGAAATGAAATGAAATGAAATGAAATGAAATGAAATGAAATGAAATGAAATGAAATGAAATGAAATGAAATGAAATGAAATGAAATGAAATGAAATGAAATGAAATGAAATGAAATGAAATGAAATGAAATGAAATGAAATGAAATGAAATGAAATGAAATGAAATGAAATGAAATGAAATGAAATGAAATGAAATGAAATGAAATGAAATGAAATGAAATGAAATGAAATGAAATGAAATGAAATGAAATGAAATGAAATGAAATGAAATGAAATGAAATGAAATGAAATGAAATGAAATGAAATGAAATGAAATGAAATGAAATGAAATGAAATGAAATGAAATGAAATGAAATGAAATGAAATGAAATGAAATGAAATGAAATGAAATGAAATGAAATGAAATGAAATGAAATGAAATGAAATGAAATGAAATGAAATGAAATGAAATGAAATGAAATGAAATGAAATGAAATGAAATGAAATGAAATGAAATGAAATGAAATGAAATGAAATGAAATGAAATGAAATGAAATGAAATGAAATGAAATGAAATGAAATGAAATGAAATGAAATGAAATGAAATGAAATGAAATGAAATGAAATGAAATGAAATGAAATGAAATGAAATGAAATGAAATGAAATGAAATGAAATGAAATGAAATGAAATGAAATGAAATGAAATGAAATGAAATGAAATGAAATGAAATGAAATGAAATGAAATGAAATGAAATGAAATGAAATGAAATGAAATGAAATGAAATGAAATGAAATGAAATGAAATGAAATGAAATGAAATGAAATGAAATGAAATGAAATGAAATGAAATGAAATGAAATGAAATGAAATGAAATGAAATGAAATGAAATGAAATGAAATGAAATGAAATGAAATGAAATGAAATGAAATGAAATGAAATGAAATGAAATGAAATGAAATGAAATGAAATGAAATGAAATGAAATGAAATGAAATGAAATGAAATGAAATGAAATGAAATGAAATGAAATGAAATGAAATGAAATGAAATGAAATGAAATGAAATGAAATGAAATGAAATGAAATGAAATGAAATGAAATGAAATGAAATGAAATGAAATGAAATGAAATGAAATGAAATGAAATGAAATGAAATGAAATGAAATGAAATGAAATGAAATGAAATGAAATGAAATGAAATGAAATGAAATGAAATGAAATGAAATGAAATGAAATGAAATGAAATGAAATGAAATGAAATGAAATGAAATGAAATGAAATGAAATGAAATGAAATGAAATGAAATGAAATGAAATGAAATGAAATGAAATGAAATGAAATGAAATGAAATGAAATGAAATGAAATGAAATGAAATGAAATGAAATGAAATGAAATGAAATGAAATGAAATGAAATGAAATGAAATGAAATGAAATGAAATGAAATGAAATGAAATGAAATGAAATGAAATGAAATGAAATGAAATGAAATGAAATGAAATGAAATGAAATGAAATGAAATGAAATGAAATGAAATGAAATGAAATGAAATGAAATGAAATGAAATGAAATGAAATGAAATGAAATGAAATGAAATGAAATGAAATGAAATGAAATGAAATGAAATGAAATGAAATGAAATGAAATGAAATGAAATGAAATGAAATGAAATGAAATGAAATGAAATGAAATGAAATGAAATGAAATGAAATGAAATGAAATGAAATGAAATGAAATGAAATGAAATGAAATGAAATGAAATGAAATGAAATGAAATGAAATGAAATGAAATGAAATGAAATGAAATGAAATGAAATGAAATGAAATGAAATGAAATGAAATGAAATGAAATGAAATGAAATGAAATGAAATGAAATGAAATGAAATGAAATGAAATGAAATGAAATGAAATGAAATGAAATGAAATGAAATGAAATGAAATGAAATGAAATGAAATGAAATGAAATGAAATGAAATGAAATGAAATGAAATGAAATGAAATGAAATGAAATGAAATGAAATGAAATGAAATGAAATGAAATGAAATGAAATGAAATGAAATGAAATGAAATGAAATGAAATGAAATGAAATGAAATGAAATGAAATGAAATGAAATGAAATGAAATGAAATGAAATGAAATGAAATGAAATGAAATGAAATGAAATGAAATGAAATGAAATGAAATGAAATGAAATGAAATGAAATGAAATGAAATGAAATGAAATGAAATGAAATGAAATGAAATGAAATGAAATGAAATGAAATGAAATGAAATGAAATGAAATGAAATGAAATGAAATGAAATGAAATGAAATGAAATGAAATGAAATGAAATGAAATGAAATGAAATGAAATGAAATGAAATGAAATGAAATGAAATGAAATGAAATGAAATGAAATGAAATGAAATGAAATGAAATGAAATGAAATGAAATGAAATGAAATGAAATGAAATGAAATGAAATGAAATGAAATGAAATGAAATGAAATGAAATGAAATGAAATGAAATGAAATGAAATGAAATGAAATGAAATGAAATGAAATGAAATGAAATGAAATGAAATGAAATGAAATGAAATGAAATGAAATGAAATGAAATGAAATGAAATGAAATGAAATGAAATGAAATGAAATGAAATGAAATGAAATGAAATGAAATGAAATGAAATGAAATGAAATGAAATGAAATGAAATGAAATGAAATGAAATGAAATGAAATGAAATGAAATGAAATGAAATGAAATGAAATGAAATGAAATGAAATGAAATGAAATGAAATGAAATGAAATGAAATGAAATGAAATGAAATGAAATGAAATGAAATGAAATGAAATGAAATGAAATGAAATGAAATGAAATGAAATGAAATGAAATGAAATGAAATGAAATGAAATGAAATGAAATGAAATGAAATGAAATGAAATGAAATGAAATGAAATGAAATGAAATGAAATGAAATGAAATGAAATGAAATGAAATGAAATGAAATGAAATGAAATGAAATGAAATGAAATGAAATGAAATGAAATGAAATGAAATGAAATGAAATGAAATGAAATGAAATGAAATGAAATGAAATGAAATGAAATGAAATGAAATGAAATGAAATGAAATGAAATGAAATGAAATGAAATGAAATGAAATGAAATGAAATGAAATGAAATGAAATGAAATGAAATGAAATGAAATGAAATGAAATGAAATGAAATGAAATGAAATGAAATGAAATGAAATGAAATGAAATGAAATGAAATGAAATGAAATGAAATGAAATGAAATGAAATGAAATGAAATGAAATGAAATGAAATGAAATGAAATGAAATGAAATGAAATGAAATGAAATGAAATGAAATGAAATGAAATGAAATGAAATGAAATGAAATGAAATGAAATGAAATGAAATGAAATGAAATGAAATGAAATGAAATGAAATGAAATGAAATGAAATGAAATGAAATGAAATGAAATGAAATGAAATGAAATGAAATGAAATGAAATGAAATGAAATGAAATGAAATGAAATGAAATGAAATGAAATGAAATGAAATGAAATGAAATGAAATGAAATGAAATGAAATGAAATGAAATGAAATGAAATGAAATGAAATGAAATGAAATGAAATGAAATGAAATGAAATGAAATGAAATGAAATGAAATGAAATGAAATGAAATGAAATGAAATGAAATGAAATGAAATGAAATGAAATGAAATGAAATGAAATGAAATGAAATGAAATGAAATGAAATGAAATGAAATGAAATGAAATGAAATGAAATGAAATGAAATGAAATGAAATGAAATGAAATGAAATGAAATGAAATGAAATGAAATGAAATGAAATGAAATGAAATGAAATGAAATGAAATGAAATGAAATGAAATGAAATGAAATGAAATGAAATGAAATGAAATGAAATGAAATGAAATGAAATGAAATGAAATGAAATGAAATGAAATGAAATGAAATGAAATGAAATGAAATGAAATGAAATGAAATGAAATGAAATGAAATGAAATGAAATGAAATGAAATGAAATGAAATGAAATGAAATGAAATGAAATGAAATGAAATGAAATGAAATGAAATGAAATGAAATGAAATGAAATGAAATGAAATGAAATGAAATGAAATGAAATGAAATGAAATGAAATGAAATGAAATGAAATGAAATGAAATGAAATGAAATGAAATGAAATGAAATGAAATGAAATGAAATGAAATGAAATGAAATGAAATGAAATGAAATGAAATGAAATGAAATGAAATGAAATGAAATGAAATGAAATGAAATGAAATGAAATGAAATGAAATGAAATGAAATGAAATGAAATGAAATGAAATGAAATGAAATGAAATGAAATGAAATGAAATGAAATGAAATGAAATGAAATGAAATGAAATGAAATGAAATGAAATGAAATGAAATGAAATGAAATGAAATGAAATGAAATGAAATGAAATGAAATGAAATGAAATGAAATGAAATGAAATGAAATGAAATGAAATGAAATGAAATGAAATGAAATGAAATGAAATGAAATGAAATGAAATGAAATGAAATGAAATGAAATGAAATGAAATGAAATGAAATGAAATGAAATGAAATGAAATGAAATGAAATGAAATGAAATGAAATGAAATGAAATGAAATGAAATGAAATGAAATGAAATGAAATGAAATGAAATGAAATGAAATGAAATGAAATGAAATGAAATGAAATGAAATGAAATGAAATGAAATGAAATGAAATGAAATGAAATGAAATGAAATGAAATGAAATGAAATGAAATGAAATGAAATGAAATGAAATGAAATGAAATGAAATGAAATGAAATGAAATGAAATGAAATGAAATGAAATGAAATGAAATGAAATGAAATGAAATGAAATGAAATGAAATGAAATGAAATGAAATGAAATGAAATGAAATGAAATGAAATGAAATGAAATGAAATGAAATGAAATGAAATGAAATGAAATGAAATGAAATGAAATGAAATGAAATGAAATGAAATGAAATGAAATGAAATGAAATGAAATGAAATGAAATGAAATGAAATGAAATGAAATGAAATGAAATGAAATGAAATGAAATGAAATGAAATGAAATGAAATGAAATGAAATGAAATGAAATGAAATGAAATGAAATGAAATGAAATGAAATGAAATGAAATGAAATGAAATGAAATGAAATGAAATGAAATGAAATGAAATGAAATGAAATGAAATGAAATGAAATGAAATGAAATGAAATGAAATGAAATGAAATGAAATGAAATGAAATGAAATGAAATGAAATGAAATGAAATGAAATGAAATGAAATGAAATGAAATGAAATGAAATGAAATGAAATGAAATGAAATGAAATGAAATGAAATGAAATGAAATGAAATGAAATGAAATGAAATGAAATGAAATGAAATGAAATGAAATGAAATGAAATGAAATGAAATGAAATGAAATGAAATGAAATGAAATGAAATGAAATGAAATGAAATGAAATGAAATGAAATGAAATGAAATGAAATGAAATGAAATGAAATGAAATGAAATGAAATGAAATGAAATGAAATGAAATGAAATGAAATGAAATGAAATGAAATGAAATGAAATGAAATGAAATGAAATGAAATGAAATGAAATGAAATGAAATGAAATGAAATGAAATGAAATGAAATGAAATGAAATGAAATGAAATGAAATGAAATGAAATGAAATGAAATGAAATGAAATGAAATGAAATGAAATGAAATGAAATGAAATGAAATGAAATGAAATGAAATGAAATGAAATGAAATGAAATGAAATGAAATGAAATGAAATGAAATGAAATGAAATGAAATGAAATGAAATGAAATGAAATGAAATGAAATGAAATGAAATGAAATGAAATGAAATGAAATGAAATGAAATGAAATGAAATGAAATGAAATGAAATGAAATGAAATGAAATGAAATGAAATGAAATGAAATGAAATGAAATGAAATGAAATGAAATGAAATGAAATGAAATGAAATGAAATGAAATGAAATGAAATGAAATGAAATGAAATGAAATGAAATGAAATGAAATGAAATGAAATGAAATGAAATGAAATGAAATGAAATGAAATGAAATGAAATGAAATGAAATGAAATGAAATGAAATGAAATGAAATGAAATGAAATGAAATGAAATGAAATGAAATGAAATGAAATGAAATGAAATGAAATGAAATGAAATGAAATGAAATGAAATGAAATGAAATGAAATGAAATGAAATGAAATGAAATGAAATGAAATGAAATGAAATGAAATGAAATGAAATGAAATGAAATGAAATGAAATGAAATGAAATGAAATGAAATGAAATGAAATGAAATGAAATGAAATGAAATGAAATGAAATGAAATGAAATGAAATGAAATGAAATGAAATGAAATGAAATGAAATGAAATGAAATGAAATGAAATGAAATGAAATGAAATGAAATGAAATGAAATGAAATGAAATGAAATGAAATGAAATGAAATGAAATGAAATGAAATGAAATGAAATGAAATGAAATGAAATGAAATGAAATGAAATGAAATGAAATGAAATGAAATGAAATGAAATGAAATGAAATGAAATGAAATGAAATGAAATGAAATGAAATGAAATGAAATGAAATGAAATGAAATGAAATGAAATGAAATGAAATGAAATGAAATGAAATGAAATGAAATGAAATGAAATGAAATGAAATGAAATGAAATGAAATGAAATGAAATGAAATGAAATGAAATGAAATGAAATGAAATGAAATGAAATGAAATGAAATGAAATGAAATGAAATGAAATGAAATGAAATGAAATGAAATGAAATGAAATGAAATGAAATGAAATGAAATGAAATGAAATGAAATGAAATGAAATGAAATGAAATGAAATGAAATGAAATGAAATGAAATGAAATGAAATGAAATGAAATGAAATGAAATGAAATGAAATGAAATGAAATGAAATGAAATGAAATGAAATGAAATGAAATGAAATGAAATGAAATGAAATGAAATGAAATGAAATGAAATGAAATGAAATGAAATGAAATGAAATGAAATGAAATGAAATGAAATGAAATGAAATGAAATGAAATGAAATGAAATGAAATGAAATGAAATGAAATGAAATGAAATGAAATGAAATGAAATGAAATGAAATGAAATGAAATGAAATGAAATGAAATGAAATGAAATGAAATGAAATGAAATGAAATGAAATGAAATGAAATGAAATGAAATGAAATGAAATGAAATGAAATGAAATGAAATGAAATGAAATGAAATGAAATGAAATGAAATGAAATGAAATGAAATGAAATGAAATGAAATGAAATGAAATGAAATGAAATGAAATGAAATGAAATGAAATGAAATGAAATGAAATGAAATGAAATGAAATGAAATGAAATGAAATGAAATGAAATGAAATGAAATGAAATGAAATGAAATGAAATGAAATGAAATGAAATGAAATGAAATGAAATGAAATGAAATGAAATGAAATGAAATGAAATGAAATGAAATGAAATGAAATGAAATGAAATGAAATGAAATGAAATGAAATGAAATGAAATGAAATGAAATGAAATGAAATGAAATGAAATGAAATGAAATGAAATGAAATGAAATGAAATGAAATGAAATGAAATGAAATGAAATGAAATGAAATGAAATGAAATGAAATGAAATGAAATGAAATGAAATGAAATGAAATGAAATGAAATGAAATGAAATGAAATGAAATGAAATGAAATGAAATGAAATGAAATGAAATGAAATGAAATGAAATGAAATGAAATGAAATGAAATGAAATGAAATGAAATGAAATGAAATGAAATGAAATGAAATGAAATGAAATGAAATGAAATGAAATGAAATGAAATGAAATGAAATGAAATGAAATGAAATGAAATGAAATGAAATGAAATGAAATGAAATGAAATGAAATGAAATGAAATGAAATGAAATGAAATGAAATGAAATGAAATGAAATGAAATGAAATGAAATGAAATGAAATGAAATGAAATGAAATGAAATGAAATGAAATGAAATGAAATGAAATGAAATGAAATGAAATGAAATGAAATGAAATGAAATGAAATGAAATGAAATGAAATGAAATGAAATGAAATGAAATGAAATGAAATGAAATGAAATGAAATGAAATGAAATGAAATGAAATGAAATGAAATGAAATGAAATGAAATGAAATGAAATGAAATGAAATGAAATGAAATGAAATGAAATGAAATGAAATGAAATGAAATGAAATGAAATGAAATGAAATGAAATGAAATGAAATGAAATGAAATGAAATGAAATGAAATGAAATGAAATGAAATGAAATGAAATGAAATGAAATGAAATGAAATGAAATGAAATGAAATGAAATGAAATGAAATGAAATGAAATGAAATGAAATGAAATGAAATGAAATGAAATGAAATGAAATGAAATGAAATGAAATGAAATGAAATGAAATGAAATGAAATGAAATGAAATGAAATGAAATGAAATGAAATGAAATGAAATGAAATGAAATGAAATGAAATGAAATGAAATGAAATGAAATGAAATGAAATGAAATGAAATGAAATGAAATGAAATGAAATGAAATGAAATGAAATGAAATGAAATGAAATGAAATGAAATGAAATGAAATGAAATGAAATGAAATGAAATGAAATGAAATGAAATGAAATGAAATGAAATGAAATGAAATGAAATGAAATGAAATGAAATGAAATGAAATGAAATGAAATGAAATGAAATGAAATGAAATGAAATGAAATGAAATGAAATGAAATGAAATGAAATGAAATGAAATGAAATGAAATGAAATGAAATGAAATGAAATGAAATGAAATGAAATGAAATGAAATGAAATGAAATGAAATGAAATGAAATGAAATGAAATGAAATGAAATGAAATGAAATGAAATGAAATGAAATGAAATGAAATGAAATGAAATGAAATGAAATGAAATGAAATGAAATGAAATGAAATGAAATGAAATGAAATGAAATGAAATGAAATGAAATGAAATGAAATGAAATGAAATGAAATGAAATGAAATGAAATGAAATGAAATGAAATGAAATGAAATGAAATGAAATGAAATGAAATGAAATGAAATGAAATGAAATGAAATGAAATGAAATGAAATGAAATGAAATGAAATGAAATGAAATGAAATGAAATGAAATGAAATGAAATGAAATGAAATGAAATGAAATGAAATGAAATGAAATGAAATGAAATGAAATGAAATGAAATGAAATGAAATGAAATGAAATGAAATGAAATGAAATGAAATGAAATGAAATGAAATGAAATGAAATGAAATGAAATGAAATGAAATGAAATGAAATGAAATGAAATGAAATGAAATGAAATGAAATGAAATGAAATGAAATGAAATGAAATGAAATGAAATGAAATGAAATGAAATGAAATGAAATGAAATGAAATGAAATGAAATGAAATGAAATGAAATGAAATGAAATGAAATGAAATGAAATGAAATGAAATGAAATGAAATGAAATGAAATGAAATGAAATGAAATGAAATGAAATGAAATGAAATGAAATGAAATGAAATGAAATGAAATGAAATGAAATGAAATGAAATGAAATGAAATGAAATGAAATGAAATGAAATGAAATGAAATGAAATGAAATGAAATGAAATGAAATGAAATGAAATGAAATGAAATGAAATGAAATGAAATGAAATGAAATGAAATGAAATGAAATGAAATGAAATGAAATGAAATGAAATGAAATGAAATGAAATGAAATGAAATGAAATGAAATGAAATGAAATGAAATGAAATGAAATGAAATGAAATGAAATGAAATGAAATGAAATGAAATGAAATGAAATGAAATGAAATGAAATGAAATGAAATGAAATGAAATGAAATGAAGTAAATGAAATGAAATGAAATGAAATGAAATGAAATGAAATGAAATGAAATGAAATGAAATGAAATGAAATGAAATGAAATGAAATGAAATGAAATGAAATGAAATGAAATGAAATGAAATGAAATGAAATGAAATGAAATGAAATGAAATGAAATGAAATGAAATGAAATGAAATGAAATGAAATGAAATGAAATGAAATGAAATGAAATGAAATGAAATGAAATGAAATGAAATGAAATGAAATGAAATGAAATGAAATGAAATGAAATGAAATGAAATGAAATGAAATGAAATGAAATGAAATGAAATGAAATGAAATGAAATGAAATGAAATGAAATGAAATGAAATGAAATGAAATGAAATGAAATGAAATGAAATGAAATGAAATGAAATGAAATGAAATGAAATGAAATGAAATGAAATGAAATGAAATGAAATGAATGAAATGAAATGAAATGAAATGAAATGAAATGAAATGAAATGAAATGAAATGAAATGAAATGAAATGAAATGAAATGAAATGAATGAAATGAAATGAAATGAAATGAAATGAAATGAAATGAAATGAAATGAAATGAAATGAAATGAAATGAAATGAAATGAAATGAAATGAAATGAAATGAAATGAAATGAAATGAAATGAAATGAAATGAAATGAAATGAAATGAAATGAAATGAAATGAAATGAAATGAAATGAAATGAAATGAAATGAAATGAAATGAATGAAATGAATGAAATGAAATGAAATGAAATGAAATGAAATGAAATGAAATGAATGAAATGAAATGAAATGAAATGAAATGAAATGAAATGAAATGAAATGAAATGAAATGAAATGAAATGAAATGAATGAAATGAAATGAAATGAAATGAAATGAAATGAAATGAAATGAAATGAAATGAAATGAAATGAAATGAAATGAAATGAAATGAATGAAATGAAATGAAATGAATGAAATGAAATGAAATGAAATGAAATGAATGAAATGAAATGAAATGAAATGAAATGAAATGAAATGAAATGAAGATGAATGAAATGAAATGAAATGAAATGAAATGAAATGAAATGAAATGAAATGAAATGAAATGAAATGAAATAAAATGAAATAAATGAAATGAAATGAATGAAATGAAATGAAATGAAATGAAATGAAATGAAATGAAATGAAATGAATGAAATGAAATGAAATGAAATGAAATGAATTGAAATGAAATGGAATGAAATGAAATGGAATGAAATGAAATGAAATGAATGAAATGAAATGAAATGAAATGAAATGAAATGAAATGAAATGAAATGAATGAAATGAATGAAATGAAATGAAATGAAATGAAATGAAATGAAATGAAATGAAATGAAATGAAATGAAATGAAATGAAATGAAATGAAATGAAATGAAATGAAATGAAATGAAATGAAATGAAATGAAATGAAATGAAATGAAATGAAATGAAATGAAATGAAATGAAATGAAATGAAATGAAATGAAATGAAATGAAATGAAATGAAATGAAATGAAATGAAATGAAATGAAATGAAATGAAATGAAATGAAATGAAATGAAATGAAATGAAATGAAATGAAATGAAATGAAATGAAATGAAATGAAATGAAATGAAATGAAATGAAATGAAATGAAATGAAATGAAATGAAATGAAATGAAATGAAATGAAATGAAATGAATGAAATGAAATGAAATGAAATGAAATGAAATGAAATGAAATGAAATGAAATGAAATGAAATGAAATGAAATGAAATGAAATGAAATGAAATGAAATGAAATGAAATGAAATGAAATGAAATGAAATGAAATGAAATGAAATGAAATGAAATGAAATGAAATGAAATGAAATGAAATGAAATGAAATGAAATGAAATGAAATGAAATGAAATGAAATGAAATGAAATGAAATGAAATGAAATGAAATGAAATGAAATGAAATGAAATGAAATGAAATGAAATGAAATGAAATGAAATGAAATGAAATGAAATGAAATGAAATGAAATGAAATGAAATGAAATGAAATGAAATGAAATGAAATGAAATGAAGTAAAATGAAATGAAATGAAATGAAATGAAATGAAATGAAATGAAATGAAATGAAATGAAATGAAATGAAATGAAATGAAATGAAATGAAATGAAATGAAATGAAATGAAATGAAATGAAATGAAATGAAATGAAATGAAATGAAATGAAATGAAATGAAATGAAATGAAATGAAATGAAATGAAATGAAATGAAATGAAATGAAATGAAATGAAATGAAATGAAATGAAATGAAATGAAATGAAATGAAATGAAATGAAATGAAATGAAATGAAATGAAATGAAATGAAATGAAATGAAATGAAATGAAATGAAATGAAATGAAATGAAATGAAATGAAATGAAATGAAATGAAATGAAATGAAATGAAATGAAATGAAATGAAATGAAATGAAATGAAATGAAATGAAATGAAATGAAATGAAATGAAATGAAATGAAATGAAATGAAATGAAATGAAATGAAATGAAATGAAATGAAATGAAATGAAATGAAATGAAATGAAATGAAATGAAATGAAATGAAATGAAATGAAATGAAATGAAATGAAATGAAATGAAATGAAATGAAATGAAATGAAATGAAATGAAATGAAATGAAATGAAATGAAATGAAATGAAATGAAATGAAATGAAATGAAATGAAATGAAATGAAATGAAATGAAATGAAATGAAATGAAATGAAATGAAATGAAATGAAATGAAATGAAATGAAATGAAATGAAATGAAATGAAATGAAATGAAATGAAATGAAATGAAATGAAATGAAATGAAATGAAATGAAATGAAATGAAATGAAATGAAATGAAATGAAATGAAATGAAATGAAATGAAATGAAATGAAATGAAATGAAATGAAATGAAATGAAATGAAATGAAATGAAATGAAATGAAATGAAATGAAATGAAATGAAATGAAATGAAATGAAATGAAATGAAATGAAATGAAATGAAATGAAATGAAATGAAATGAAATGAAATGAAATGAAATGAAATGAAATGAAATGAAATGAAATGAAATGAAATGAAATGAAATGAAATGAAATGAAATGAATGAAATGAAATGAAATGAAATGAAATGAAATGAAATGAAATGAAATGAAATGAAATGAAATGAAATGAAATGAAATGAAATGAAATGAAATGAAATGAAATGAAATGAAATGAAATGAAATGAAATGAAATGAAATGAAATGAAATGAAATGAAATGAAATGAAATGAAATGAAATGAAATGAAATGAAATGAAATGAAATGAAATGAAATGAAATGAAATGAAATGAAATGAAATGAAATGAAATGAAATGAAATGAAATGAAATGAAATGAAATGAAATGAAATGAAATGAAATGAAATGAAATGAAATGAAATGAAATGAAATGAAATGAAATGAAATGAAATGAAATGAAATGAAATGAAATGAAATGAAATGAAATGAAATGAAATGAAATGAAATGAAATGAAATGAAATGAAATGAAATGAAATGAAATGAAATGAAATGAAATGAAATGAAATGAAATGAAATGAAATGAAATGAAATGAAATGAAATGAAATGAAATGAAATGAAATGAAATGAAATGAAATGAAATGAAATGAAATGAAATGAAATGAAATGAAATGAAATGAAATGAAATGAAATGAAATGAAATGAAATGAAATGAAATGAAATGAAATGAAATGAAATGAAATGAAATGAAATGAAATGAAATGAAATGAAATGAAATGAAATGAAATGAAATGAAATGAAATGAAATGAAATGAAATGAAATGAAATGAAATGAAATGAAATGAAATGAAATGAAATGAAATGAAATGAAATGAAATGAAATGAAATGAAATGAAATGAAATGAAATGAAATGGAATGAAATGAAATGAAATGAAATGAAATGACATGAAATGAAATGAAATGAAATGAAATGAAATGAAATGAAATGAAATGAAATGAAATGAAATGAAATGAAATGAAATGAAATGAAATGAAATGAAATGAAATGAAATGAAATGAAATGAAATGAAATGAAATGAAATGAAATGAAATGAAATGAAATGAAATAAAATGAAATAAAATGAAATAAAATAAAATGAAATGAAATAAAATGAAATGAAATGAAATGAAATGAAATGAAATAAAATGAAATGAAATGAAATGAAATGAAATGAAATAAAATGAAATGAAATAAAATGAAATGAAATGAAATGAAATGAAATGAAATGAAATGAAATGAAATGAAATGAAATGAAATGAAATGAAATGAAATGAAATGAAATGAAATGAAATGAAATGAAATGAAATGAAATGAAATGAAATGAAATGAAATGAAATGAAATGAAATGAAATGAAATGAAATGAAATGAAATAAAATGAAATGAAATGAAATGAAATGAAATGAAATGAAATGAAATGAAATGAAATGGAATGAAATGAAATGAAATGAAATGAAATGAAATGAAATGAAATGAAATGAAATGAAATGAAATGAAATGAAATGAAATGAAATGAAATGAAATGAAATGAAATGAAATGAAATGAAATGAAATGAAATGAAATGAAATGAAATGAAATGAAATGAAATGAAATGAAATGAAATGAAATGAAATGAAATGAAATGAAATGAAATGAAATGAAATGAAATGAAATGAAATGAAATGAAATGAAATGAAATGAAATGAAATGAAATGAAATGAAATGAAATGAAATGAAATGAAATGAAATGAAATGAAATGAAATGAAATGAAATGAAATGAAATGAAATGAAATGAAATGAAATGAAATGAAATGAAATGAAATGAAATGAAATGAAATGAAATGAAATGAAATGAAATGAAATGAAATGAAATGAAATGAAATGAAATGAAATGAAATGAAATGAAATGAAATGAAATGAAATGAAATGAAATGAAATGAAATGAAATGAAATGAAATGAAATGAAATGAAATGAAATGAAATGAAATGAAATGAAATGAAATGAAATGAAATGAAATGAAATGAAATGAAATGAAATGAAATGAAATGAAATGAAATGAAATGAAATGAAATGAAATGAAATGAAATGAAATGAAATGAAATGAAATGAAATGAAATGAAATGAAATGAAATGAAATGAAATGAAATGAAATGAAATGAAATGAAATGAAATGAAATGAAATGAAATGAAATGAAATGAAATGAAATGAAATGAAATGAAATGAAATGAAATGAAATGAAATGAAATGAAATGAAATGAAATGAAATGAAATGAAATGAAATGAAATGAAATGAAATGAAATGAAATGAAATGAAATGAAATGAAATGAAATGAAATGAAATGAAATGAAATGAAATGAAATGAAATGAAATGAAATGAAATGAAATGAAATGAAATGAAATGAAATGAAATGAAATGAAATGAAATGAATGAAATGAAATGAAATGAAATGAAATGAAATGAAATGAAATGAAATGAAATGAAATGAAATGAAATGAAATGAAATGAAATGAAATGAAATGAAATGAAATGAAATGAAATGAAATGAAATGAAATGAATGAAATGAAATGAAATGAAATGAAATGAAATGAAATGAAATGAAATGAAATGAAATGAAATGAATGAAATGAAATGAAATGAAATGAAATGAAATGAAATGAAATGAAATGAAATGAAATGAAATGAAATGAAATGAAATGAAATGAAATGAAATGAAATGAAATGAAATGAAATGAAATGAAATGAAATGAAATGAAATGAAATGAAATGAAATGAAATGAAATGAAATGAAATGAAATGAAATGAAATGAAATGAAATGAAATGAAATGAAATGAAATGAAATGAAATGAAATGAAATGAAATGAAATGAAATGAATGAAATGAAATGAAATGAAATGAAATGAAATGAAATGAAAATGAAATGAAATGAAATGAAATGAAATGAAATGAAATGAAATGAAATGAAATGAAATGAAATGAAATGAAATGAAATGAAATGAAATGAAATGAAATGAAATGAATGAAATGAAATGAAATGAAATGAAATGAAATGAAATGAAATGAATGAAATGAAATGAAATGAAATGAAATGAAATGAAATGAAATGAAATGAAATGAAATGAAATGAAATGAAATGAAATGAAATGAAATGAAATGAAATGAAATGAAATGAAATGAAATGAAATGAAATGAAATGAAATGAAATGAAATGAAATGAAAATGAATGAAATGAAATGAAATGAAATGAAATGAAATGAAATGAAATGAAATGAAATGAAATGAAATGAAATGAAATGAAATGAAATGAAATGAATGAAATGAAATGAAATGAAATGAAATGAAATGAAATGAAATGAAATGAAATGAAATGAAATGAAATGAAATGAAATGAAATGAAATGAAATGAAATGAAATGAAATGAAATGAAATGAAATGAAATGAATGAATGAAATGAAATGAAATGAAATGAATGAAATGAAATGAAATGAAATGAAATGAATGAAATGAAATGAAATGAAATGAAATGAAATGAAATGAAATGAATGAAATGAAATGAAATGAAATGAAATGAAATGAAATGAAATGAAATGAAATGAAATGAAATGAAATGAAATGAAATGAAATGAAATGAAATGAAATGAAATGAAATGAAATGAAATGAAATGAAATGAAATGAAATGAAATGAAATGAAATGAAATGAAATGAAATGAAATGAAATGAAATGAAATGAAATGAAATGAAATGAAATGAAATGAAATGAAATGAAATGAAATGAAATGAAATGAAATGAAATGAAATGAAATGAAATGAAATGAAATGAAATGAAATGAAATGAAATGAAATGAAATGAAATGAAATGAAATGAAATTGAAATGAAATGAAATGAAATGAAATGAAATGAAATGAAATGAAATGAAATGAAATGAAATGAAATGAAATGAAATGAAATGAAATGAAATGAAATGAAATGAAATGAAATGAAATGAAATGAAATGAAATGAAATGAAATGAAATGAAATGAAATGAAATGAAATGAAATGAAATGAAATGAAATGAAATGAAATGAAATGAAATGAAATGAAATGAAATGAAATGAAATGAAATGAAATGAAATGAAATGAAATGAAATGAAATGAAATGAAATGAAATGAAATGAAATGAAATGAAATGAAATGAAATGAAATGAAATGAAATGAAATGAAATGAAATGAAATGAAATGAAATGAAATGAAATGAAATGAAATGAAATGAAATGAAATGAAATGAAATGAAATGAAATGAAATGAAATGAAATGAAATGAAATGAAATGAAATGAAATGAAATGAAATGAAATGAAATGAAATGAAATGAAATGAAATGAAATGAAATGAAATGAAATGAAATGAAATGAAATGAAATGAAATGAAATGAAATGAAATGAAATGAAATGAAATGAAATGAAATGAAATGAAATGAAATGAAATGAAATGAAATGAAATGAAATGAAATGAAATGAAATGAAATGAAATGAAATGAAATGAAATGAAATGAAATGAAATGAAATGAAATGAAATGAAATGAAATGAAATGAAATGAAATGAAATGAAATGAAATGAAATGAAATGAAATGAAATGAAATGAAATGAAATGAAATGAAATGAAATGAAATGAAATGAAATGAAATGAAATGAAATGAAATGAAATGAAATGAAATGAAATGAAATGAAATGAAATGAAATGAAATGAAATGAAATGAAATGAAATGAAATGAAATGAAATGAAATGAAATGAAATGAAATGAAATGAAATGAAATGAAATGAAATGAAATGAAATGAAATGAAATGAAATGAAATGAAATGAAATGAAATGAAATGAAATGAAATGAAATGAAATGAAATGAAATGAAATGAAATGAAATGAAATGAAATGAAATGAAATGAAATGAAATGAAATGAAATGAAATGAAATGAAATGAAATGAAATGAAATGAAATGAAATGAAATGAAATGAAATGAAATGAAATGAAATGAAATGAAATGAAATGAAATGAAATGAAATGAAATGAAATGAAATGAAATGAAATGA
Organism: Sussaba pulchella; assembly: GCA_963971145.1. Taxonomy (NCBI): domain Eukaryota; kingdom Metazoa; phylum Arthropoda; class Insecta; order Hymenoptera; family Ichneumonidae; genus Sussaba; species Sussaba pulchella. The sequence goes on from CAXAQZ010000022.1 coordinate 30,584, forward strand.
AATGAAATGAAATGAAATGAAATGAAATGAAATGAAATGAAATGAAATGAAATGAAATGAAATGAAATGAAATGAAATGAAATGAAATGAAATGAAATGAAATGAAATGAAATGAAATGAAATGAAATGAAATGAAATGAAATGAAATGAAATGAAATGAAATGAAATGAAATGAAATGAAATGAAATGAAATGAAATGAAATGAAATGAAATGAAATGAAATGAAATGAAATGAAATGAAATGAAATGAAATGAAATGAAATGAAATGAAATGAAATGAAATGAAATGAAATGAAATGAAATGAAATGAAATGAAATGAAATGAAATGAAATGAAATGAAATGAAATGAAATGAAATGAAATGAAATGAAATGAAATGAAATGAAATGAAATGAAATGAAATGAAATGAAATGAAATGAAATGAAATGAAATGAAATGAATGAAATGAAATGAAATGAAATGAAATGAAATGAAATGAAATGAAATGAAATGAAATGAAATGAAATGAAATGAAATGAAATGAAATGAAATGAAATGAAATGAAATGAAATGAAATGAAATGAAATGAAATGAAATGAAATGAAATGAAATGAAATGAAATGAAATGAAATGAAATGAAATGAAATGAAATGAAATGAAATGAATGAATGAAATGAAATGAAATGAAATGAAATGAAATGAAATGAAATGAAATGAAATTGAAATGAAATGAAATGAATGAAATGAAATGAAATGAAATGAAATGAAATGAAATGAAATGAAATGAAATGAAATGAAATGAAATGAAATGAAATGAATGAAATGAAATGAAATGAAATGAAATGAAATGAAATGAAATGAAATGAAATGAAATGAAATGAAATGAAATGAAATGAAATGAAATGAAATGAAATGAAATGAAATGAAATGAAATGAAATGAAATGAAATGAAATGAAATGAAATGAAATGAAATGAAATGAAATGAAATGAAATGAAATGAAATGAAATGAAATGAAATGAAATGAAATGAAATGAAATGAAATGAAATGAAATGAAATGAAATGAAATGAAATGAAATGAAATGAAATGAAATGAAATGAAATGAAATGAAATGAAATGAAATGAAATGAAATGAAATGAAATGAAATGAAATGAAATGAAATGAAATGAAATGAAATGAAATGAAATGAAATGAAATGAAATGAAATGAAATGAAATGAAATGAAATGAAATGAAATGAAATGAAATGAAATGAAATGAAATGAAATGAAATGAAATGAAATGAAATGAAATGAAATGAAATGAAATGAAATGAAATGAAATGAAATGAAATGAAATGAAATGAAATGAAATGAAATGAAATGAAATGAAATGAAATGAAATGAAATGAAATGAAATGAAATGAAATGAAATGAAATGAAATGAAATGAAATGAAATGAAATGAAATGAAATGAAATGAAATGAAATGAAATGAAATGAAATGAAATGAAATGAATGAAATGAAATGAAATGAAATGAAATGAATGAAATGAAATGAAATGAAATGAAATGAAATGAAATGAAATGAAATGAAATGAATGAAATGAAATGAAATGAAATGAAATGAAATGAAATGAAATGAAATGAAATGAAATGAAATGAAATGAAATGAAATGAAATGAAATGAAATGAAATGAAATGAAATGAAATGAAATGAAATGAAATGAAATGAAATGAAATGAAATGAAATGAAATGAAATGAAATGAAATGAAATGAATGAAATGAAATGAAATGAAATGAAATGAAATGAAATGAAATGAAATGAAATGAAATGAAATGAAATGAATGAAATGAAATGAAATGAAATGAAATGAAATGAAATGAAATGAAATGAAATGAAATGAAATGAAATGAAATGAAATGAAATGAAATGAAATGAAATGAAATGAAATGAAATGAAATGAAATGAAATGAAATGAAATGAAATGAAATGAATGAAATGAAATGAAATGAAATGAAATGAAATGAAATGAAATGAAATGAAATGAAATGAAATGAATGAAATGAAATGAAATGAAATGAAATGAAATGAAATGAAATGAAATGAAATGAAATGAAATGAAATGAAATGAATGAAATGAAATGAAATGAAATGAAATGAAATGAAATGAAATGAAATGAAATGAATGAATGAAATGAAATGAAATGAAATGAAATGAAATGAAATGAAATGAAATGAAATGAAATGAAATGAAATGAAATGAAATGAAATGAAATGAAATGAAATGAAATGAAATGAAATGAAATGAAATGAAATGAATGAAATGAAATGAAATGAAATGAAATGAATGAAATGAAATGAAATGAATTGAAATGAAATGAATGAAATGAAATGGAATGAAATGAAATGAAATGGAATGAAATGAAATGAATGAATGAAATGAAATGAAATGAAATGAAATGAAATGAAATGAAATGAAATGAAATGAAATGAATGAAATGAAATGAAATGAAATGAAATGAAATGAAATGAAATGAAATGAAATGAAATGAAATGAAATGAAATGAAATGAATGAAATGAAATGAAATGAAATGAAATGAAATGAAATGAAATGAAATGAAATGAAATGAAATGAAATGAAATGAAATGAAATGAAATGAAATGAAATGAAATGAATGAAATGAAATGAAATGAAATGAAATGAAATGAAATGAATGAAATGAATGAAATGAAATGAAATGAAATGAAATGAAATGAAATGAAATGAAATGAAATGAAATGAAATGAAATGAAATGAAATGAAATGAAATGAAATGAAATGAAATGAAATGAAATGAAATGAAATGAAATGAAATGAAATGAAATGAGATGAAATGAAATGAAATGAAATGAAATGAGATGAAATGAAATGAAATGAAAATGAAATG
>CAXAQZ010000023.1:0-37053 GCA_963971145.1 Sussaba pulchella
TCTCTATCTCTCTATCTCTCTATCTCTCTATCTCTCTATCTCTCTATCTCTCTATCTCTCTATCTCTCTATCTCTCTATCTCTCTATCTCTCTATCTCTCTATCTCTCTATCTCTCTATCTCTCTATCTCTCTATCTCTCTATCTCTCTATCTCTCTATCTCTCTATCTCTCTATCTCTCTATCTCTCTATCTCTCTATCTCTCTATCTCTCTATCTCTCTATCTCTCTATCTCTCTATCTCTCTATCTCTCTATCTCTCTATCTCTCTATCTCTCTATCTCTCTATCTCTCTATCTCTCTATCTCTCTATCTCTCTATCTCTCTATCTCTCTATCTCTCTATCTCTCTATCTCTCTATCTCTCTATCTCTCTATCTCTCTATCTCTCTATCTCTCTATCTCTCTATCTCTCTATCTCTCTATCTCTCTATCTCTCTATCTCTCTATCTTTCTATCTCTCTATCTCTCTATCTCTCTATCTCTCTATCTCTCTATTTCTCTATCTCTCTATCTCTCTATCTCTCTATCTTCCTATCTCTCTATCTCTCTATCTCTCTATCTCTCTATCTCTCTATCTCTCTATCTCTCTATCTCTCTATCTCTCTATCTCTCTATCTCTCTATCTCTCTATCTCTCTATCTCTCTATCTCTCTATCTCTCTATCTCTCTATCTCTCTATCTCTCTATCTCTCTATCTCTCTATCTCTCTATCTCTCTATCTCTCTATCTCTCTATCTCTCTATCTCTCTATCTCTCTATCTCTCTATGTCTCTATCTCTCTATCTCTCTATTTCTCTATCTCTCTATCTCTCTATCTTCCTATCTCTCTATCTCTCTATCTCTCTATCTCTCTATCTCTCTATCTCTCTATCTCTCTATCTCTCTATCTCTCTATCTCTCTCTATCTCTCTCTATCTCTCTCTATCTCTCTATCTTTCTGTCTCTCTATCTCTCTATCTCTCTATCTCTCTATCTCTCTATCTCTCTATCTCTCTATCTTTCTATCTCTCTATTCCTCTATCTATCTATCTCTCTATCTCTCTATCTCTCTATCTCTCTGTCTCTTTATCTCTCCATCTCTCTTTCTCTCTATCTCTCTATCTTTCTATCTCTCTATCTCTCTATCTTTCTATCTCTCTATCTCTCTATCTCTCAGATGTGTAAAGCTAGCGCACCCCCACCAAGTCAAAAAATTTTTTTTGACATCTGGAAATTATTGACTTTTTATGGTCGATTCAACGCCGCCAAAATAAATTTTTGGACTCATCCTGTTTTCGAGAAAATCGAATTTCAAAAGTGGGGTGCCAGCTTGACGTCAAGCCAGCTCCAACTTTTTGTTTTTTTGGTCAAAAAGCCGTTCCAATGGTCCTATATTTATGGACGTTTTATGGTCTCTTCGAATATCACAATTTAAATTCGATCGAAACTACCCCTCGTGGGATAAGGATAGTTTTGGAAAAATTGGAAAACTAAAAACTCGATAATCGAACGTAATTTTAACTGAATATTTATGGACTATTTATGGTCTTTTCGAATATCATGATTTGAATTCGATCGGAACTACCCCTAATGAGATAAGGGTAGTTTTTGAAAAACTAAGCAACCAAAAACTCAACTATTGCAAGTAAATTTAACTAGATATTTATGGACGTTATATGATCTTTTTGAATAACACATTTTTTATCCAATCAGAACGATCCCTAATGAGATAAGGGTAGTTCTTAGAAAATTAAAAAATCAAAAACAATTTTTTCGCAAGTCCTTTCAACTGAATATTTATGGACTCTCAAATGAGCATTGACCTTTTTTTTTTTCGAACCGACCTTTTTCGCGAAATCAACCCCCAAACTTAAATTTCTTGACGTGGATGATCGGAATGAGTCGATAATACATGTACCCATGCACGGTAATTATGAACTATTTATGGACTCTTAGCTGACCCTAGTTCGAATTTTTTCGAAACACCCCTCTTCTGAAAAACAACCCCTATCGGATATTCCTCGGAACAAAAACTCCACTTTTGCAAATCGATTTTCTCGAAAACGGGATGAGTCCAAAAATTCATTCTAGCGGGATTGGAGAGGCCATAAATAGTCTATAATAATTGCCTGAGAACAAATTTCCTATCAGCTTTTTTAAAGTTTTTCATCCGAGGAATATCCGATGGGGGTTGTTTTTGGGATGAGGGGTGGTTCGGAAAAATTTGAACAAGGTTAAGCTGAGAGTCCATGAAAAGTCCATAAATCTAGGACTATTAAGAAAGTTTTTTGACTGAAAAAACGAAAAGTTAGCGCTGGCTTAACGTAAGCTGGCTCACCTCACTTTCGAAAATAAATTTTCTCGGAAACGGGATGAGTCCAAAAATTGATTCTAGCGGGATTGGAGAGGCCATTAATAGTCCATAATAATTGCCCAAGAACGAATTTCCTATCTGCTTTTTTCAAGTTTTTCATCCGAGGAATATCCGATGGGGGTTGTTTTCGGGAAGAGGGGGGGGTTCGAAAAAATTCGAACAAGGTTAAACTGAAAATCCATAAATATTCCATAAATCTAGGACAATTCAAATAGCCTTTTGACTGAAAAAACCAAAAGTTGGTGCTCGCTTGACGTTAAGCTGGCTCACCCTACTTATGAAAATCAATTTTCTCGAAAACGGGATGAGTCCAAAAATTCATTCTAGCAAGATTGGAGAGGACATGAATGGTTCATAATAATCGCCCAAAAACGAATTTCTTACCTGCTTTTTAAAAGTTTTTCATCCGAGGAATATCCGATGGGGGTTGTTTTTGGGAAGAGGGATGTTTCGAAAAAATTAGAACAAGGTGAAACTGAAAGTCCATAAATAGTCCATAAATCTAGGACCATTCAAATAGCCTTTTGACTGAAAAAACAAAAAGTTGGCGCTGGCTTGACGTTAAGCTGGCTCACCCCACTTTAAAAAATCGATTGTCTCGAAAACGGGATGAGTCAAAAAATTCATTTTAGCAAGATTGGAGAGGACATGAATAGTCCATAATAATTGCCCAAGAACGAATTTCCTACCTGCTTTATTAAAATTTTTCGTCCGAGGAATATCCGATGGGGGTTGTTTTTGAGAAGAGGGGTGTTTCGAAAAAATTCGAACTAGGGTCAGCTGAGAGTCCATAAATAGTTCATAATTACCGCGCATGGGTACATGTATTATCGACTCATTCCGATCATCCACTTTAAGAAATTTAAGTTTGGGGGTTGATTTCGCAAAAAGGTCCGTTCGAAAAAAAAAAAATGTCGTCAATGCTCATTTGAGAGTCCATAAATATTCAGTTGAAAGGGCTTGGGAAAAAATAGTTTTTGATTTTCAAATTTTCTAAAAACTACCCTTATCTTATTAGGGGTCGTTCTGATTGGATAAAAAATATGTGATTTAAAGAGACCATATAACGTCTATAAATATCTAGTTGAATTTGCTTGCAATAGTTGAGTTTTTAGTTGTTTAGTTTTTCAAAAACTACCCTTATCTCATTAGGGGTAGTTCCGATCGAATTTAAAATGTGATATTCGAAGAGACGATAAAAAGTCCATAAGTATTCAGTTAAAATTGCTTCCGATTATCGAGTTTTTAGTTTTCCAATTTTCCAAAAACTACCCTTATCCCATGAGGGGTAGTTTTGATCGAATTTAAATTGTGATATTCGAAGAGACGATAAAAAGTCTATAAATATAGGACCATTGGAACGGCTTTTTGACCAAAAAAACAAAAAGTTGGCGCTGGCTTGACGTCAAGCTGGCACCCCCACTTTTGAAATTCGATTTTCTCGAAAACGGGATGAGTCCAAAGATTTATTTTGGCGGCTTCGAATCGACCATAAAAAGTCCATAATTTCCAGATGTCAAAAAAATTTTTTTGACTTGGTGGGGGTGCCAGCTTTACACATCTCTTTGCGACGAGTTCTGTGTTGCTCCTTTTTTTGAGGGGCATCGGTCTCGACGTTGATAGCGGCAGTCGCGGCTGAAGGCTGCGGTGTCGCGTTTCTTTTGCGTATATGCAGCGTAGCTAACCAATACTATCGCTGCGATGGTGAACATGACAGTAGTACCTATCGCGAGGGTACAATGGAGTTTAATACGGAATTCTTCGCGTGATTTTTTATTAATTTCTCGGATTCGCTGTCCGAGTTCGCGTAACTTTGCGGGGTTTTGAATCACTAATAGTAGCTTCGCTATTTCCCCGTCGTTCTTCTAAATGGGCGCTTCCTTGTCCGCGTCCAAGTGGGTGAGATTGCTGGGGGCAGACAGTCCTCCTTGACCATCGCCGTCTATCTCCGACCCGTTGCGACGCTGAAGCCCCGGGTAGTTACCTTACATATTGCTACCAAAGCCATTATTCCTGTCCCTATTAATTTTTTTATGTTTCGTTATAACGTTTTCGCGCGTTATCCCGGTCGTTTCGATTTTCGGCGCCACGCCTAACCATCTACCCGGTTGTAGCATGGTTATTTTAACTGTTACTTCTAAATTCGCGGCCCGTTTCTCACATCCGATTTCGCTATCGGGACGTTTTTTCACGTGTGACTGTGTTTCGCACGGCGCTGAGTCGGTCAATGGTTGCACCGGCCGCGCTGCGGAACACACGTACAGATTTTCTTCGAGTTTGCGTTTCGGGAGGTCGTTGTTCGACATCTGTATGAAATTTCGGTTAGCTGCTTTCGTTGGGTAACCTCATCCTAGCTGTCGGTGAGACTACGCCATTTTCTTGATGAGAGTTCTAGGGGTTTTCTCGTTCGTCTTTATATGTCTCGAGGTTTCGTTAATCATGTCTATGGAGATGTCTAGTGAAGCCCTGTCCAGTAGATGGAGAAATATTTTTGTTTATTTCTTTATTATTTATTTTCTATTTTTGCTTATTTCTTTTTTATTCATTTTCTATTTTTGCTTAGTCCTTTTCTATCTATTTTCTATCCATTTTCTATTTTTAAATTTTTCTTCATGGCCTGGCGCTTACTCCCAGCACGCGTGGCCAATTTTTAACTCCCGGCTGAAAACGGGGGTTAGGTGTTTCGTCGTGATCGACGTGAATTGGCGTTTTGTTGGAAATGCTTTACTGGCCAAACGGCTGATTTTCTTCTTACAAATTGATGTACATCGGTGTCGGAAGTCACAGAGAGGGTTTAGCTTCCATAATATTTATGATCAGATCTCAACTTGCGGAGATATTAAATGTAGAAATTTGAACGTTTTCGAACGTTTTTCTCAAATCGCAATTTTGATGGGTTCGGCTGCATGAATCGCAGACTTCACGGCATCATCTGCTGTGACAGCGCGTGTGTAAGCGTAGTGGAACGTATCCGTGTGCTTTGAATCAAGGCTCTGGACGATATCGCTGAGTGCGAGAGAGACAGCGCTATTGGTCGATCGTTTTAATCTCGAAACAGAACTTTCAACGGAATTTTTTTTTTTCTCGTCATTCAGAGAGAAATTTTTTTATCAATTCATTTCACGTATGAACGATATTTTCTTGACGAGTGCATTGCCCATTTAACGTTCAATAATTAGTTAGTTAGCAGGATTGATCTACTGACGATTTTATCAAGCACGTGGAATTAATAATTCTGGATACTTGTATTCGGGCGTGAAATTGAAATGTATGTGAATGTGGAGGTTAGGTCGGATGACGTGGTTATGCCCGGTGATATTGTTTTATTTATGGTCATCAACCGATTTCACGTACGAACGATATTGTTTAATAAGTTCATTCTTTTTTACTCAACGTATGATAATGTTATCAGGATTGTGAAAAACGTGAATATAGATGTTCAGCTGGACGATGTAGTTATGCCCAGTGATATTGTTTACTTCGGTGGAATTGGCAATTCGAAAAGAAAAAATTGTTGTCGGATTCAATTTTATACTTTATCCTCCAACCGACAAAACTTTAAACAAAGCGATTTGTCAGAATTGTTGTGCCCCAGAATTTCGGAAACAATATTTAGTTGCGGCATTCGACATTCCTAAGGGAGTGTCGAAAGCCGTGGTCATCACTCTGTGAAAATAAATTTAAAAAACTTAAAAAAACTCCCGACTGGAGTAAAAATCGAACACAAAAAAAATTAGAACGAAAAAAAAGTAATCTGATAGAAAGCATGAATAAAATTCATGAATCTAAAAAAAATACAACAAATTGATGAATTTAGAATGGAAAAAACAAATGAGTGAAATTAAAAGAATGAAATAAATAAATAAATTCAAAAAGGATGAAATAATTCAAGAAGTCATCTTAGTTTATTCATAGTTTGAATTATGATCGTTTGTTTGTATGAGTTCAATTTTTTGAATCGTGGTAATTTTCTCACTGCCCTCAATTCAGTCGGGAGACGTTTTCTTTCGTATCGTCGAACATCTAAATCCAGATCGTCTTCATGTTCAATTATCTAATGGCGTCTTCTTTGCACTGTCAAACATCTATATCCTATATCATATTTATGGTTAATAAATGACGTCTCCCGACTGAATTGGGGGCAGTGAGAAAATTACCACGGTTAAAAAAATTGAACTCATACAAACAAACGATCATAATTCAAACTATGAATAAACTAAGATGACTTCTTGAATTATTCCATCCTTTTTGAATTTATTTATTTATTTCATTCTTTTAATTTCACTAATTTTCGTTTTCCATTCTAAATTCATTAATTTGTTGTATTCTTTTTAGATTCATGAATTTCATTCATGCTTTCTATCAGATTACTTTTTTTTCGTTCTAATTTTTTTTGTGTTCGATTTTTACTCCAGTCGGGAGTTTTTTTAAATTTTTTAAATTTATTTTATTTCATACTTTTTAAAGATAATTCGATATAATTTTCTCTACGTCCGCCAATGATTGGAATCATTTAGCTCAAACAAGACGTCCACGTCACAAAACAATTTTTCCTACTAGTGTCATAATGTACTATTGTTTATCGATTCAATATCGTAAAACGTGACCACTGTATAGAAATTTGATGAGACAAGACTTTAAAAGTATCGACGAGCTGCGGCACATGCTGGTTGTCCTTGGGCGCAGTTAAGTACAGTCTCAGCGAAATGTCAGTGCATCACGTGATTGTTCAGCGCGGCTCCATGTAGCCATGACAAATTGTCAGCCCATCGTGGAGTTTTGAGGGCGGCTTAATACAGCCTTGACCAAATCTCAATGCATTATGGAGATTTTAAGCGCGGCTCTATGTAGCCTAGACCAAATGTCTGCGCATTGTACAGTTTTCGAGCGCGGCTCGACGTAGCCTTGACCAGATGTCAGCGCATTCCGCTTGTCCTTCCCATCCATTATAGGTTTTGAATATGTCTTAAGCAGGTGAACACTGAATGAATGCTGCTTCAAAAAGGACCTGACTCATATAGGAAAAACAATGAAAACAAATATTATATATGTATATATATTAGGGTGTCCCTTATTTCCCAAATTTGGAATTTCTTTTGTCACGCCCCCTAGAAAAAAAGTATACATAAAAAAAAAATTTTTGAGCCTACCCAGGCCATTTTAAAATGATATTTAGGCGTGCCCATAGGGCTCTGTAGTTGCACATCCCGCTTGCGGGTTGTGCTCTATTATCGGCCCCGAAAAGTGGCCATAACTTCGTCCGTTCTGAACGGATTCGACTTTTCGACACGTTTTTGAAAAGGTGAGAGTTCGAGCTTCAAATTGGTGCACATTAGGGTGGTCCTTAATCGGGGTCAAAATTAATTTTACCCTTTCCGCCCCCTAAATCGGTTCGAAATACGTAAAAAGTAATGCTGTAATTTTTTCAGATTTAAAAAAAAATGCTTGACCCTCTACCACGGGGGTTAAAGTTTTCCATTTAAAATACATGGAGTTTTCCTCCGTTTGCAGTCACTATTTTACTGTGGGCCTAAATATGTTTGTAAAATCTTGAAATTTGGAGAAATTCGTTTACAAGCATGTTGCTACATGGACAAAATTTCTCAAACCCCTACCCTCAAAATCTTGTATAACATCACGGGTCATTCCACCCCATTTCAACCAGCAAGTGACCCTCGACCTCGCCGACTTTGTTCAAATTTGAGCAGTTTGTTGGTATTCACGAAAAACAAACCTCATTTCAAGCATTTTTTGATATTTCAATTTTTGGTGAAGATGCGGCATTTTGAAAAAACTGCAGATTTTCGTGCAATGGAAACGTTGAAAGCACATTACTCAGCCTCTAATTGAGATAAATTAACGAATAAGGAGTCATTCTTTTCTCAATTGAATACAGAATTTCATTCTGAAATAAAAAATCAAATTTGCAATCATTTCGACAATTTTTGAAAATTTTGAAAGTTTCAAATTTGAAAATTCGGAATTTGGTATATAGCGATTTGGCTCAATTTTTTTTTCTGAAATACCTCGGTACCAGTACTAGACATCTGCGAAGTTTGGTTGAGGTGTCTTTTGAAATACGGGAGAAAAAAAATCACGCGCAATCGTAAACATTTTCGGATAAACAATTTTTCTCCACAATCATGCGCTTATAAACCTGCGCAGAACTAGAATGAACAAGACTCTTTCAAATTTGATTAGGGGCAATCTTAGACATTATTATATGTTGAAACAGGTAATGGGTTTAATCAAGAAGGGATCGAAATTATGGCAACAACAAAAACAGTTCATTTTACAAATTGTAAGTGAATATCGAAAAAATCATCCGAACGCAAAAAAAAGAGACAATACTTAAAAATTTGTAACTCGTTTAGAAAATTATCTCATTTCAAATACATTTATCAAAAAAACGAAGAAGCAAAATAAAAAAAATTTTTGAAAAAAAAAAATTATTATTTTTATGGTGATGTTATAGAAGATTTTGAGGGTAGGGGTTTAGGAAATGTTGTCCATGTAGCAACATGCTTGTAAACAAATTTCTCCAAATTTCAAGATTTTACAAACATATTTAGGCCCACAGTAAAATAGTGACTGCAAACGAAGGAACACTCCATGTATGGAAAACTTTAACCCCCGTGGTCGAGGGTCAAGCATTTTTTTTAAATCTGAAAAAATTACAGCATTACTTTTTACGTATTTCGAACCGATTTAGGGGGCGGAAAGGGTAAAATTAATTTTGACCCCGATTAAGGACCACCCTAATGTACACCAATTTGAAGCTCGAACTCTCACCTTTTCAAAAACGTGTCGAAAAGTCAAATCCGTTCAGAACGAACGAAGTTATGGCCACTTTTCGGGGCCGATAATAGAGCACAACCCGCAAGCGGGATGTGCAACTTCAGAGCCCTATGGGCACGCCTAAATATCATTTTTAAATGGCCTGGGTAGGCTCAAATTTTTTTTTTTAATGTATACTTTTTTTCTAGGGGGCGTGACAAAAGAAATTCCAAATTTGGGAAATAAGGGACACCCTAATATATATAATATATGCAATATTATATCTATATTATATATATGCAATATTGTGCATTCTGACAAATCGCTGTGTCTCAAGTTTTGTCGGTTGGAGGATAAAGTAAAAAATTGAATCCGACAACAATTTTTTTCTTTCGAATTGCCAATTCCACCGAGGTAAACAATATCACTGGGCATAACCACATCGTCCAACTGAACATCAATATTCACGTTTTTCACAATCCTGATAACATTATCACACGTTGAATAAAAAAGAATGAACTCATTAAACAATATCGTTCGTACGTGAAATCAGTTGATGGCCATAAATAAAACAATATCACCGGGCATAACCACGTCATCCGACCTAACCTCCACATTCACATACATCTCAATTTCACGCCCGAATACAAGTATCCAGAATTGATAATTCGACGTGCTTGATAAAATCGTCAGTAGATCAATCCTGCTAACTAACTAATTATTGAACGTTAAATGGAAAATGTACTCCTTAAAAAAAAATCGTTCATACGTGAAATCAATTGATAAAAAATGTTCACTCTGAATGACGAGAAAAAAAAAATTCCGTTGAAAGTTCTGTTTCGAGATTAAAACGATCGACCAATAGCGCTGTCTCTCTCGCACTCAGCGATATCGTCCAGAGCCTTGATGCAAAGCACACGGGTACGTTTTACTACACTTACACACGCGCTGTCACAGCAGATGATGCCGTGAAGTCTGCGATTCATGCAGTCGAACCCATCAAAATTGCGATTTGAGAAAAACGTTTGAAATCGTTCAAATTTCTACATTCAATATCTCCGCGAGTTGAGATCTGATCATAAATATTATGGGAGCTAAACCCTCTCTGTGACTTCCGACACCGATGTACATCAATTTGTAAGAAGAAAATCAGCCGTTTGGCCGGTAAAGCATTTCCAACAAAACGCCAATTCACGTTGCTCACGACGAAAAACATAACTCCCGTTTTCAGCCGGGAGTTAAAAAGGTGGCTCGGTCGATGACCCGATCGATTGTTCGCTGTTTGCAGCCATTGCGCCAGCACAGTCTTGCTGGCGCTGCACCATTGGCTAATTCCAAAGCGGGTGCAGCGACCGAGTCGCACTACTCACCCTCAGATCAAGGATATATTAATGACCAGAGTGATGATCAACGTCAGTCAAGTTTTCGAGTTAAGGTCGAATCGCTGTTCGAAGCGAGACTCCCGAACCGCGGTAGCTACAGTCTTTCGTGGGTGCTTAGGATCAGCCGGCTACGCACGGTTCGGTAGTGGTACGAGTTGGTACCAATAATTGTAAAAGAACACTGTAACTTTATAATAAAACCAACACACAAACTAATTCTACATGAATTCCAATTCTTCGACGGTAAAGAATCCCTAAAAAATGAATAATTAAATGATAACGCCCTCCCTTCCCGTTCCAACACAGTAACACGTTCGGCGGGCACAACAGAATGCACAATATGTATATTTGTTTCCATTGTTTTTCCTATATGAGTCAGGTGCTTCTCAAAGCAGCATTCATTCAACGTTTACTCGTCGAAGCAGCATTTATTCAACGTTCACTCGTCGAAGCAGCATTCGTTCAACGTTTACTCGCTTAAGACATATTCAAAACTTAAAATGACTGGGAAGGACCAGCGGAATGCGCTCATATCTGGTCGAGACTACGTCGAGCCGCGCTTGAAAACTGTACAATGCGCAGACATTCGGTCTAGGCTACATAGAGCCACGCTTGAAATCTCCATAATGCACTCAGATTTGGTTAAGGCTCTATTAAGCCGCCCTCAAGATTCTACGATGCGCTGACATTTCACTGCGACTGTACTTAACTGCGCCCAAGGACAACCAGCATGTGCCGCAGCTAGTCGATACTTTCAAAGTCTTGTCACATCAAATTTCCATACAGTGGTCACGTTTTACGATATTGAATCGATAAACAATAGTACGTTACGACACAAGTAGGGAAACTGTTTTGTGACGTGGACGTCTGGTTCGAGCTAAATGATTCCAATCATTGGCGGACGTGGAAAAAATTATATCGAATTATCTTTAATAAGCATGAAATAAAATAAATTAAAAAAATTTTTTAAACTCCCGGCTGGAGTAAAAATCGAACACAAAAAAAATTAGAACGAAGAAAAGTAATCTGATAGAAGGCATGAATAAAATTAATGAATCTAAAAAGAATACAACAAATTAATAAATTAAAAATGGACAAAACAAATTAGTGAAATTAAAAGAATGAAATAAATAAATAAATTCAAAAAGGATGAAATAATTCAAAAATTCATCTTAGTTTATTCATAGTTTGAATTATGATCGTTCGTTTGTATGAGTTCAATTTTTTGAATCGTGGTAATTTCCTCACGGCCCTCAATTCAGTCGGGAGACGTCATTCATCAAACATGGATAAGATATAGGATATAGATGTTTGACAGTGCAAAGAAGACGCCATTAATTGAACATGAAGACGATCTGGATTTAGATGTTCGACGATACGAAAGAAAAAGTCCCCCGAATTATGTGTAATGAATGACGTCTCCCGACTGAATTGAGGGCCGTGGGGAAATTACCACGATTTAGAAAATTGAACTCATACAAACGAACGATCATAATTCAAACTATGAATAAACTAAGATGACTTTTTGATTATTTCATCCTTTTTTAATTCATTTATTTATTTCATTCTTTTGATTTCACTATTTTGTTTTGTCCATTTTTAATTTATTAATTTGGTGTATTCTTTTTAAATTCATGAATTTTGTTCATGCCTTCTATCAGATTACTTTTCTTCGTTCTAATTTTTTTTGGGTTCGATTTTTACTCCAGCCGGAAGTTTTTGAAATTTTTTATAGTTATTTAGTTTAGGTTTTTTCACGTTCATTTAAGTTCATTTTAAGCTAATTGTATTTCGCTCTATTTTATTTTTATTTTATGTTTGTTTTATTCCATCTCATGTAATTTCGTGTTATTTCCTTCTATTTCAATTTTATTCCCCTTTTCCTTCTTTTAGATTTATTTTTTCATGCTCTACTTGGTTTGAATTTTTGTGTCTGTAACTACCAGTGTAACTCGTTCATCTCGGCAAAGCTGGTTATTTTGGCAGTTCATGCATCCGTTTACGTGATTTGTCATCATACTTGGTCCTGATCCTGGACAAGATCCTTTTAATACCTTGATGTCCTCCTAGAGGAGCATCGTGATGTTCACTGATAATAATTTTTTTTTTTTGTTGTTTTTTCGGGGCTGGGACAGGTTACGCTGGTGCGGACGCTACACTTGTTTTCTGTACGGCTGTCTCCGTCGCTACTGTGTTGTGTCTGCGTATCACTGTCCTCCCCGCTTTCCACTTCCTCTGACGCGGATAGCCGTCCGTCGACCATTGCCTAGCAGCCCGAGCCGCTGGGCTTTGCGCTCGCTGCACCGCTGGCTTCGCTGTCGCGCGGTAAGAGGCTTGTGCTCTCTCTCTATTCTCTTTTCTTCTTTTTGCAAGGCCGATCGCTGTCCCCACCCGCACCGCTCGCGGTCGCGATGGGGTACCGTGGGTCGGCCGTACGAGGGGCCATGCCAGAGGAGATTTTGCTCTCTCTCTCCCGCGCAGTGCGCCCCTACCTCTCCTTTACGGGTACGTTCCTTCCCGCTTTCGTCCACTCGCCTCGGTGGCCGAGCTTGGCGGTGTTGCGTCGAGACCGTCTCCGCGGCGAAGAGTATCTCCATCTCTATCGCTCGCGGCTCACCCTTTCGTCTCTCCCGTCCATTTCGGACGGACATTCGCACTGCCCCGCTCCTTTCACGCCCTTCCGAGGCGGAACGGCGGGGTGCAGCTGCACTTATGAGCGAGAGTTATTTTGCCGCCCTTTGAGTATGCATTGCTTTTTCCCTTAAAGCGTGTGCCATACACTTACGGTCGGAACTGCGTTATGGCCCACACGATCGCGAGCAGTCTTTCTCGGTCGTGGTATAACTGAGTTTGGCCTTTGATAAGGTGCGGCTCGCATAACATGTTGGAGGATCTGCCCTGACCCTTCCCTACGATACAATCGCTCCAATAGCCTTATCCTACGCATCGGTTGTTACAATTAACGGCTTACTGAAATCCGGATATTGTAGTATCGGTGCCGTTGTCATAGCAGTTCCGTAAGAGGCGTTGCAATTTTTTTGTTTTTTTTTAAATCTCTTTTTTCCAAATTTAATTAATTTAATTAATTCATGATATTTCATTTTTCCTGGATCCGATTGTACGCCTTTTCCTGAAATTTTGTGCCCGAGATAATGTGTTGCTTTCCGCTGAAGTTGACACTTACTCGGGTGTAAGACCAATTTCACTTTTTGCAAACGTTGGAAGACTTTTGCGAGTCGACCATTGTGCTCCTACAGGGCCAACCCATGGATGACGATATCATCCAGGTAGACGTAGCGTTTTATCCCGTCCATTCGTCTAGTTCTATCTTCGTCAGTCTTTGGAATGACGGGTAAGCAAATTTTTAATCGAACTGTCCCTGGGGAGTCAAGAACGCGGTTTTCCTTTATCGTCCTTAGCCATCGGCATTTGGCGAAATCCTGAGGCAAGATCGATCGCGGAAAAATATCTCGCCCTTCCCAATTGGTCCATAATTTCGTTTATGATTGGCGATGGGTACGAGTCCCCGATGGTTGCTTTGTTCAATTTACGAAAGTCTACCACGACTCGCACCCGTCGTTGTCCGTTGGCATCGGGTTTCTTGACTACAACCAGCAGTGGCACATTCCATTTGCTCTTGCTCGGTTGTATGATACCGTCGAACATTTCCTTGAATTTTGAATCATTTTTTCGAGTCAAAAACTTCCTCAGCGATGAGGTGCGCGAGATATAGCTTGTCTCGTAGTCGGTCGAGAAACTCGGCCCCTCTACCCGCGCACACCGTACCGACGCTGGGAATCTCGGCCGCGTCATCTTCTGGCGGCTCGAGTTGCACCACAGGTCGTGGTACTATACACGTTCGTTTGTTTGTGTTTACTATGCTGACCGTACAGCTGTTTCCCGTCGATGGCGTTACACAAGCACCCCCGGGTTTTTCGGTTTCGATCTCATATTTATCCGCGAAACCGATAGTTTTACTTTTCGTTTACTCGATTGTTGTATGCGGTAGCAAACAATCTTGTCGGATTATGCAGCATTGCGCCCCGGTGTCCCCTTTCAGGGTTATTATCCCGCTGGCCGAGTTCGGTGACTCGATATCGGAATCGCTGGCGGATAACGCTGATTCAATCGTAACTTGCATGACTTGCAATGTCTCTCCTGGTTCCGGGGCGTCTGACGTTGACCCGTGGTCGCTTATCGATCGTAAATTAATCGATAGCGAGCCCAGCGTTAATTTGTTCGGTGTGTCGTTTTGCGATTGACCGTTTCTGTTATTTTGCTGATTGTCTTGCCGACCTCGATTTCTCTCGTCGGCGATTCGCTTCCGACAGTCCTTTTTTGTATGACCCTTTCTCTAACAGTAGTGGCACACTATATCCACCCGATTGAGCACCTTATTGTTGTCCGAAGCGGGGAGGCTGTGGCGTGCGGTTTGTCCCGGACAGCTTCTCGCGAAGTGGGCATCACTTCCGCAATGGTAACAAGTTTTGTCATAATTCCCGTGGTTGTTACCGTTGTTTTTGCCGTTGTTGTTGCCATTGCTGTTGTAGCTCCGGCGTTTATTACCGCTGTTGTTGCCGTTGCTGTTGCCGTTGTTGTCGTAGGTCCGCGTTTTGGTCCTCGAGGGCCCTAATTAATTCATACGTGTCGCTGCTGACATCCTGGAGAGTATTGGTTAGGTTACGCCGTGCCGATCCCGCCGGATCGTCATTGTATCGACGTCTATCGGCGTTTGCCCCGCCGCGAGCAGTTCGATCAGAATCCCTACTATCGTCGTCGTCGAATCTTCGCCATTTGGGTATTGCCCCGAGACTTTTTGGTGGAACTACGCGATCCCAAGGGTTTGTGGATGGATAGTTTGAGGCTTCCGCCCGGAGACGGTTTATATCGGCGTCGATCATTGTGTCGGAAACTCTAGGGGTTGGTCGGAGTCGCCGTTCCCGTTCGGAATCGTTTGTGTCTGCGAAATCCGTTGCGCATCTCACGTTGACCCCTATATTTCGGAGACTTCCCGACATTGCAGACTGGCGAGTTTGGGGTAAGTGCCCTGACGGCGACGGGGAATATAAAGCTTCTTTTGTACGGAACATAATGTCACCGAGCGCGGCTTGAGCCCCGGCTGCGGCCCCGACGGTTTGCCCTGGCAGAACCGATTCGAAGGAATGCGAGGCTCGCTGGTCCTTCGGATCGTCACCCATTATGTGTTTATGAAAGAAGTTTCGTTCAATTTTCCCTCGAAATTAATAGGTCTTTATTAGAAATTTTCTTTAATTTTCCCACGAAATTACGTCTTTATTAAAAATTTCCTTTAATTTTCCCACGAAATTATTACGTCTTTATAAAAAATTCCTCTTTTTATTTAATCTTCTTTTGCTTGTGCGGGTTGATTGTTTAGAGAATATTTTTCTCTCCTCAATTTAAATTCCTGTTCCGCCGGAAATTAAAATCTCTTTCATTAAATCCTGCTGCAATGGTTTTTACCGTGGAAATTTTGGGAGTTTTTGTTTAATTTAAATTTCTGTAAATTAGATTTTTGCTTTAATTTTCATCGAACCTTTTAGTTTTGGGAGATTTTGCGGGTTAATAAATTTTTCGTATTTTATGATTTCTGTCTGCCAAAATTTCCCGTTAAAATTATTCGTTGCGTGCCACGCTGCGTGGGCTTTTCGTTTCGTGCCGCGTTCACAGATTTCCCCATCTGTCGTGGTTAATAATGAAGCAAAAAATTTTCGATTGCTTTCTATAAAGACGCGTTTCAAAAATTTTGCGGACGATGGAATAATTTCTAAATTGGCTTTGGTAGGCTAATATGTCAAAAGTATATACTGCCACTTACAGGTTGATGATCTCTGATGATCCTTGAAACGGTTGGCCTTGGTTCATTTCCGCTGCGTTTCCATGAGCTGGTGTCCGGTTCGCCGTCCTCGTCCTTGACCCTCTGACGCGCTCTGCTCGGATGGCTCGTTATCTCGCTACGGCAGGAACCACTGCGTGGTAGGAGAACCAGGCTTCACTGCGACGTCTGCGTGTCGTGTAGAGCCCTGGATTTCCGCACTAGGGCTGTGCACCAATTGTTTCACTTTCTCACAACGGTGTAGCCTGTGCCGCCAGGTAAATTCTCACGATGTGCACTTCCGAAATTTAACCCTGGGTTCACGCGCGGGCACTGTCGATTTCTTAATCACTGCGCCGCACAGCCAGGTAGAATGCCTCGTCTGCTTCGGTAACGGGATTCTATCGCTGAGTTACACCACGCGCACCGTAAGCACTGCTGGCTCGGTGCCGTGTAGCCGGATAAAACTGTAACCAAAATTTTTATCCCGGGTATTGTTTACCGCGGTCTATCTCGGTTGTTTTAACGCGATGCCGCCTTCCAGGTGAATTCCTCGACGACCCTTTGGCAGATCCCACCGCTGCCACCAATGATGTGTCCCCGGATGGCCTATGTCTCCTTCGACCAAGGGATTACGGGTCAGGAGGGATAAGTTTCGGGATCGTTTGGCAAAATAAGTATACTTGTTAAAATACAGATACGGTTGTGATTTATTATGAACGTAAAGTTTTCACTACAGGTATGACTTGTGATATCCCGGAATAATACTCGGTTATAGCGGTACGACGTGTCACTGTTACCGCGCCGCGGGTTGTACTTAAGATTTCCGTACGCGCTCACATGGGTCGATATGGAAATCGTCGCGGCACGGGAGCCGATTGATCGGAGAACCGTTTGGCTTGATCGTTCGTTATAGACTGGCTTTTCGATGGCAAGCTTTCGGTTGCTCGAGGCTCGTCGTCGAAAAGCTGAGTTTTCAATTTTGATGGTCTGATCGTTGCTGGCCAATCACCTGATTCTTGGTCAGCACGGTCAATGATCGGTTGAATGAACGGTGCATTTATTCGGATGAATATTGTCGTATCGGAAATACGGTATTTCCGTTACTTTAGCGTAAGCAATTCGTTCGCGAATTCTTTTGTTGGCTGGTTCAATGACCGTGGGGAACAATTATATACTTAATATAATTGTTCATAAATTTTTATTCCAGAAATGTGTATAATGATAATTAGATGAAGATTGCGGGGCACAACAGTCTGTCTCTTTCAGGTGTCGCTTTTTCGTTTTATCGAGTTTCTAATCACAACGGTGATAGTCGCAACTGTATATCTGTATCCTAGCTCATTCTCTCGCAGGCTCAATCCTATAGTTGTATATGTTTGTCTTTTTCAGGTGTCGCTTTTTTGTTCCATCGAGTTTCAAATCACAACGGTGCAAGTCACAACTGTATATCTGTATTCTAGCTCATTCTCTCGCAGGCTTGATCCTACAGTTGTATATGTTTATCTCTTTCCAGTGTCGCTTCTTCGCTTCATCAGGTTTTAAATCACAACGGTGCTAAAAAAGTTTCACTTCCAAAATGTATATGTTCTTCTCTTTCCAGTGTCGCTTCCTCGTTGTATCGAACTTTAAATCACAACGGTGCTAGTCACAACTTCATATCTTCATTCTATCTTGATTTCTGGCAGGCTGAATCGTATATATGTATATGTTTGTCCCTTTCCAGTGTCACTTTTTCGTTTCATCAAGTTTCAAATCACAACAATGCTAAAAAAGTTTCACGTCAAAAATAAGTGTATACGTTAGTCCCTTTCCAGGGTCGTTTTTTTGTTCTATCGAGTTTTAAATCACAACGTCGCTAAAGAAGTTGAACTTCAAAAATGTATATCTCTGTCTCTTTCCAGTGTCGCTTTTTCGTTTCGTCGAGTTCTGAATCACAACGGTGCTAAAGAAGTTTTACTTCAAAAATTTTTATGTTCGTCTCTTTCCAGTATCGCTTTTCGTTTCATCGAGTTTTAAATCACAACGGTGCTCGTCAAAACTGTACATCTGTATTCTATCTCATTCCCTAGCATGCTAAATCCTATAGATGTATATGAGTTGTTTCACGGCTAATCGCATGGTGGAAACTCGACCAGTCTTCGATTCGGATAAAAAAAATTTCCTCAATTTTTTTTCCAGTTGTGAATTTCTGAAAATACGATCAAAAAAAATTTCAAATGCAAATATCTCCTAGACAAAACATTCAAATTCAATTGCTTGCGCGTCAAAATTTGCGTTCCGAACTGCTCTTTTAGAAATGGATATTGTAAACAAAATTTATTTATTTACAAAAAATTTATTTCACGTTTGAAAAATTAAAATTGACTTTTTGAAAAAACCCCATTTTTGATTTAAAAATTTTTTTTTTCTAAATTCCGTATCCTATTGCAAAAATGTTGAGCCGTTAGTGAGAATGGGCAATTGGTATCCACTATTTTTCCGTGAATATTAAAGTTTATTAAAATTGGGAAACGTGCACGTATCTCCGGAACGAAATATTTTCAATTGGATCGTAAGCACGTTACAATGTGCTTTTTAAACTGCTCTGTCAGGAAAAAAAATTGTGAAAAAAATTCAAATACATTTTAATCAGTTTTGTCACGTTTTCATTACTCAAATTCATTTTTGAAAATAAAAAACCCCGCTTAAAAAAAACCTTAAATTCCTCGTCTCATTGCGCAGATGTTGAGCCTCCGGTGAGAGTCAAAAAATATTATTCACTATTTGGACTTTCAAGGGTGGGGGCGATGTTCTCGGTACTCATCTTTGCGCCGCGCGTTGCGCGCGTTCGTGTACGACTCATTCTGACAACATCGCGCTCACCCTTGAAAATCCCAACAGTGGACAGTGGTTATTTGATTTTTACAAGAGGCTCAACATCTGCGCAATGAGACAAGAAATTTGAGATTTTTTTTTAAAGGGGTTTTTTATTCCCAAAAATAAATTTTAGTAATAAAAACGTGACAAAACTGATTAAAATGTATTTGAATTTTTTTCACAATTCTTTTTCCTGAAAGAGCAGTTCAAAAAGCCCGGTACTATAACCCCCGGACCTGGCCCCGGGGGGGCCGGGAAGGGTACTTTTATTTATGCAAATTTTTACTAATAAAATACGTGAATTTACGGGTTTTTCGTGACAAAAAAATGTATAACTCCCGAACGAAGCGTCGGCCCAAAAAGTTCAAGGTGGCTAAATTTTCGTTTTTGTTCAAGGAATTTAAAAAAAAATACATTTCAAAAATTAAAAGTGCGTTTTTCGTTTTATTTCATTTTTAATTTTGAATTGTTTATAACTTATTGTTGAATTTGTGCAACATAATCGTAAATGTTTTCATTGTAGAGAGCGTTCAAAAACGAAAAAAAAGACCTGTGGTTTTTCGAGTTATCACTAACCGTTGCAGAGATATATCGATTCGAATGATCGAATGTGGTCAATACTTCAAAAACTTCATTTGACCGTATTTCAAAAGTGGGGGCTCAAAATAAAAAACGCCGAAATACGTGTCTCTTTATTTTCAACACATATTAATGGAAAAAATTGGGGGGCAAAAATTTTGACCCAACTGTCCGAAGTTGCCGAAATTCCCAGGAATACCCCATATGTTCGTCTCTTTCTAGTGACGCGATTTCGTTTTATCGAGTTTCAAATCACAACGGTGCTAGTCACAACGGTAGATCTGTATTCCATCTCATTCTCTAGTGGGCTAAATCGTACGTACGTATATGTTTGTACCTTTCTAGTGTCAGTTTTTCGTTTCATCGAGTTTTCAATCACTGCAATGCTAAAAAAGTTTCACGTCAAAATTAAATGTATACGTTCGTATACTCTTACTTTTTTCAGGGTCGCTTTTTCGTTTTATCGAGTTTCAAATTACAACGGTGCTAACCACAACTGTATATCTGTATTCCATCCCATTCTCTCGCAGGCTCAATCCTATATGATTGACTCTTTCCAGAGTCGCTTTACCGTTTCATCAAGTTGTGAATCACAACGGTCCTAAAGAAATTTTCTTACATAAATGTATATGTTTGTTTCTTTCCAGTGTCGCTTTTTCGTTTCATCGAGTTTTAAATCAGAACGGTGATAGTCACAACTGTATATCTGTATTCTACCTCATTCTTCCGCATTCTAAATCTTATAGTTGCATATGTTTGTCTCGTTCCAGTGTCGCTTTTTCTTTTCATGGAGGTTCAAATCACAACGGTACTAAAGAAGTTTCACTCAAAAAATGTATATGTTTGTCTCTTGCCAGTTTCGCTTTTTTGTTTGATGGAGTTTCAAATCACAACGGTGCTAGTCACAAATGTATATCTGTGATTTATCTCATTCTCTCGCAGGCTAAATTCTATACATGTATGTGTTTGTCTCTTTCCAGTGTCGCTTTTTTGTTTTATCGAGTTTCAAATCACAACGGTGCTAAAGAAATTTCACTCCCAGAATGTATATGTTTGTCTCTTTCCAGTGTTGCTTTTTCGTTTCATCGAGTTTTAAATCACAACGGTGCTAAAGAAGTTTGACTTCAAAAATGTATATGGGGCATTTTATGGCATTCCGGGTAGTCGCGTACCCTTGACTCAAAATTTTTGCCCAAGGAGTTTTCCCATTAATCTTCATCGAAAATAGAGAGACACGTGTTTTGGGGTTTGCCGTTTTCAGCGCCCGCTATGGAGATGCAGTAGATTGAATGTTTCCAATTATTGACGATATTTCGAATCTCAAATCGATATATCTCGATAACCACCAATAATAATTTTAAAAAGTAAGGGAGCTTTTTCTTTTGTTTTCTCACGGTCTATGCAATAAATCTACGTACAATAATGTTGTACTGTTTGAACTATTATTAATTAAGAATTAATCGATTAAACATTGAATATCTCAAAAAATCTCTATTTGATTTTTCTTTTTTTTTTTTTATTTAAATTCTATGAATAAAATTTAAGGATTAAAACTACCTTCTACTTGGCTATGAACTTAGTTCAGAAGTTACAGATTTTTTTGTGATAAAAAACACGTTCAGTTTGGTTCATTTCTCAGCGATAATTCATATTGAACTGGGAACTATTGGCCGCTCGTTGTAATGACAATTGGTGACATATATACGCATACATAAGCATATATTAGTATACAGATATCAATATATGGGGGATTCCATGGTGAAGCCGGAAGCTGCATACTGTCGAATCAACATTTTTGGCCCACGATTTTTTATGTTGATATACATCGAAAATGAAGAGACATGTGTTTCGGGGTTTGACGTTTTCAGCGCCCGTTATTGAGATGCAATGAAATTAAGTTTTTAAATTATTGACGATATTCGGTATTTCAAATCGATATACCTCAACTACGGCCAATGATAAATTAAAACACCAGGTAAGTTTTTTTGTCTTCACACGGTCTTTGCAATACAGATATGCACAATTATGTCCACCGTCTGAACTATTATTAATTAACAATGAGTCGTATAAATATTTGTATTTCATGATGTACACGTTTACAAAATAATTACACCTACTATTTTTGTTGTTTTCATCATGAAATACTGTTCGGAAAAAGACTCCAAGCGCGTCAACCATGCAGACCAGTCCAACAACCATACGGCAGCTATACACACACAGACGTACAGTCAAAATAAAGTCACACACACACACTCTGGCTTACAGTTTTCGCTATGCCTCTGTTGTAATCAGTCGATTTTGAGCAGTCAATCTCTTAACGCGCTCGTCACTCAATCGTACTTCGATGTATCAAAATCATTGAAACATTAAACGAGTAAATTTAGTGTTAACCCAACTCCGTTTATTTCTCTTTTGCACCCTTCCCTCATCAAAGCTTCTGTAACTCTATTCTCAAACAATAAAATGGTCCTTCGAGCCGGATAGAAGCTAATTGTGGAAGCTCGGGTATCGCGAAAAGTTGATTGAGAGCGTAAAGTATCTCGCGGAAATCACTCGATTAGCTTATTGGAAACGGGAGTCAGGCTAACAAAAAAGCAAAAGTGAACAGTTCCGAGGATACGTGGCCGTGCATCTCGCATAAAGTGCAAATAATTGTGCACCGATAAACGCAAAATTCTCAACGAAGAAACGCTGTGCGAGCGTGCGGGACTCACGTATACGGACCCCGGTAGTGGTATTGTCTATGCAAAACAAAATCGGCCTTGAGTCCGACAGTGTCCGACCGATACACAGACATGAACGATTTAACTGTGAAGGTGTGCGAGCAATAACGCGCGTGCGATTTGGCTGTGAACGTGTGTGTGAGTAGGCTGTGTGTGTGATCAGACGGTGAAACTTCTCCGTGAAACAGGAGTGAGCCCGCGGACGATACGCTCACTACGGTATACGTCTTATAATACGGCACACGGATAAGCCACACACACGAGTGCGGTGCCTGCAAAGCGAAGATCGCTGTCTTTCCTCACCACACAAGGAGAAACGGCGCAATGCTCCCTCTCGGGCACTACAAAGAGAGGGAGAGCTCTCCCCCTCGCTCACCAGTCACAGCTGTATCTCGGGACTCCGGACATTCGTCGCGTTGGCCGACTACGCAAGGATCCGCGTGAGATAAAAAATATAGTTTGTCATTAGTGGCTTTCTTGAAAAGCATTGATTCCCCCGCAACGGTATAACCGGAATCGTATTCATATTATTCCTTTTTTTCACAATGTCAGCCGACGATGATTCGAAAACCGACTTATTTACAGAGATAATGCGCAAGCAAAGGGGTTTGCACCCGAAGATAATAAATTCGTTATCAAATTATAGTAAGGTAGGGAAAAGTAAAGCCTTCACGCTCGGGGTCGCGAAGTCGAGACTCGGTCCCATAAGAGGCTATTATGAAAAATATTCTGCGAATCACGAACGTCTTTTCGAACTCCAAACTGGCGAATTAATTAAAGATCCTTACTTCGAAGGAAAAGAGATGGACGCGGCAGAGGAGGCGTTCGCGGAAGCAGAAGGGTATCTTCTCGACCTAATCGAGGACTTTTCACCAAACACGACAACCCACTTACATAGTCATGCGGGAGATGTATCATCCGTCCATCATATTCGTAGGCTTCAGCCGCTACCGATGAAGCATTTTTCGGGCAATTACGCAGAATGGCGCGAATTTCGGGATATTTTTACGTCCATGGTAACGGAGGATCCAGTCCTCAAGGACGTCGAGCGCCTCCAGTACTTGAAACTAGCGCTCGAAGGCGAAGCCGCCAAGACAATTTCTAATATCGCGATCACGAACGTAAATTTTAAAGGCGCGTGGAAGGCACTCGAGGAAAAATACGAAAACCTCCGTGCCCTCGTGACGACACATATTGCAGACTTCTACAATATCAAACCAGCAGCGAACGAGTCTGCCATAGAGCTGAACCGCATCCTCAGTAGCGCGCAGCAATCTCTCGACGCGTTAGGCTCGCTCGGGCGGTCGACAGATTGGGAAGACTACATCGTGTATCATCTCGCGGTGCGTTTAGATACCAACTCCCGGCGCGATTGGGAAATATCGGTGGGGGCAGGGAATGCTCCTCCCGCGTTCGAGCAATTCGAAGCATTCTTGCGAGCGAGAATCCGTGCCTTAGAGTCAATTCTTCCCCAAAGATCGAACCAGTCGTCCCCAGCGTCGGCAAAGCGTACCTCCTGCAATAATGTGACAAAGGAAAGCGAACCTAGTCCGAAAGAAAAGCCTCAAAATAAATGCACATTTTGCTCGAAAGAGCACTACATTAGTTCGTGCGAAGAATTCAGAGCGACAGACGTTGAGTCGAGGAACTCATTCGTGTCCTCAAATAGCCTGTGCTATAATTGCTTAGGGCATCACCCCATACGCGAGTGCAGATCAAATACGACTTGCCAAACCTGCAACAAAAAACATCATTCGTTATTACATCGCGCGAAAATAAACCCGACAACGCCACGAGCAAAATCACCGCGTATATAGCTGAACCGAGGGCGTCCTCCGAGCCCAAATCAACTCTCACCTTACACGTCGTTCAAATCATTAACGACAACGCTCCTGCACTGCTGGCCACCGCGGGTTTCTTCATAACAAAGCGGGAGTTAGGAGTTCGGTTCGCGCGTTGATCGATCAAGGTTCGCAAGGTTCCCTGATCTCAGAGCGTCTGGTACAGCGTCTTCACATAGCAAGGAATTCGAGCCATTGCCACGTGTACGGAGCCGGCCAAGCCACTCCGACCCTCGCGAAAGGAGTCGTCTCCCTCACGATACAATCGAAAACGCAGCCCGAATACCAGTGTTCCTTTAAAGCAGCCGTCTTGCCGCGCCTCACGTCCTACAAGCCAGGACTAATCACGAATAACATAGGCTCTCGGCATCTCTCAGGCCTTCCATTGGCTGATCCTGAATTCGCGTCTCCTGACAGGATAGATTCGCTGCTTGGGGCAGAGATCTACGGCGAGATATTAGAGCCAGGGTTACGCAGAGGACCACCCGGGACTCCGGTCGCGCAATCCACTAAACTGGGCTGGATCGAATCCGGATCCGCCTTTCGTCTTTCACGCGAGAGAAGCAATATAGTCACGTCGCATAACTGCTCGATCAATTCCGACCTGCTTGACCTCGTAAAACGATTCTGGGAACAAGAAGAGATGCAGGGAAGCTGCACGCTCTCTAAGGAGGATGGAGAGTGTGATCATCACTACTCGCAAGCTCACAGTCGCAGCCCGGACGGACGATACACCGTGCGCTTGCCGTTTAAAACGGACCCAACGAGCAAACTAGGTGATTCGCGACCAGCAGCGGTCACTGCACTGTTCAGGATGGAGCAGCGTTTTAAAAGGCAGCCGGACCTACAGAAAAGGTACTGTGCCTTTCTCGACGAATACTCTAAAGTAGGTCATATGACCCCAGAACCGTAAGACCCATCTTTAGAACCATCGAATCGATTTTACCTCCCTCATCATGGAGTAATACGCGAAAACAGTGTAACAACCAAGTTACGAGTGGTTTTTAACGGCTCTCAAAAGACAGACAATGGAAATTCCCTCAACGATGAACTGCGGACTGTATCGCCAGATACGACTTCACCCTGATGACTGCCGATTCCAGCAAATCTTATGGAGAACATCGCCTCAGGAAAATCTCTCGGCATACAAACTTAGCACCGTCACGTACGGTCTAAACTGTGCTCCGTTCCTAGCCAACCGAACGATTCGACAGCTCGGAGAAGACGAACGGTCGCGGTTTCCCGTCGCCGCATCCATAGTCGACCAAGAGGTATACATGGATGACGTAATCTCGGGAGACGACGACATCGAAGGAGCCCTCGTGAAGCAACGACAACTCATTGGTCTGTTGTCCGCGGGCGGCTTCCCCCTCCGCAAATGGAACGCGAATAATCGTGCTCTACTCGATCATCTTCCCACGGATTGCATAGCTCCATCAGCCACGCTCAACTGGGAAGGAGAAGGACCATGCCAGCTGCTGGGACTTTCCTGGGGCCCCAAAAAGGACTCATTCTCGTTTGCAATCAAGACCGAACCAATGCTAAAAATTTCGAAAAGATCAGTCCTCTCCAAATCGTCGCAACTTTTCGATCCTCTCGGCTGGTTAGCGTCAGTCACAATCGCTGCAAAAATCTTCTTGCAATCTCTCTGGTTGTTGAATGTCGGGTGGGATGATGCACTGGGCAAACAAGAAGAAAATACTTGGAATCAATTTTACTCAGAGCTGCCTACTCTGAGCGCTCTCGAAATCCCTCGTTGGGTCCACCATCGGAGAGCAAATCGCTCAATAGAGCTTCACGGCTTCGCTGACGCTTCTCAGAGGGCGTACGCTGCCGTCGTGTATGTCCGCGTCGTTGACGCCGACGGTGCGGTAACCACATCGCTGTTAACAGCCAAAACGAAGGTAGCTCCATTAAAACCCGTCACTCTTCCTCGTCTCGAGCTCTGCGCTGCTCAACTACTCGCTAAACTGGTGGTTTATATCCGCCAAGCTTACCGGTATCCTGAATTACCGGTACACCTCTACACCGATGCAAAAATCGTACTCGACTGGTTGCGGGCGCATCCATCTCGCTGGCCAACGTATGTAGCCAACAGAGTCTCCGAGATACAGCGGAGCCTCCCTGGAGTGCCCTGGCGACACGTCAAGTCGGTGGAAAACCCGGCCGATTGCGCGTCACGAGGAATACCCGAATCGCAACTCCTTACCTTCCAGCTGTGGTGGGAAGGCCCGCACTTCCTTCGTCAATCGCTCGAGAACTGGCCGCTGGAAGGAACGGAGAACGAGAAAATGGAAGAGCCGTCGCAGTCAACCCCAACGCAACCATCGTCAGGAACGCCAACCCGTTCCCACTATTAGAAAGGTACTCTAATCTCAACAAGTTGACGAAAGTGACCGCGTGGATACTTTGCTACATGCAAAATCTCCACCTCAAAGCAGCTCGTCTGGGCAGAGAAGCACCCCCTCCTTTAGACCCTGACGAAATTACACAAGCGTTATTGCACCTCGTTCGAATCGTCCAACGCCAAGCCTTCACGGAGATAATCGAGAGATTACAAAATAATACACTCAACTCAAAGAAGAATGAGTTGAAGAAATTAACCCCCTTTCTCGACGACGACAACTGCCTTCGAGTAGGAGGAAGATTGAAGCACTCTCTACTCAACGATGATGCCAAGCATCCCCTAATTCTCCCTCGAGATTCAGCCTTCACAAGACTGCTGATTCAAAATTATCACGAACTTACGCTACACGGAGGAACGCAGCTAACACTAGCTACCCTTCGCCAAAAATACTGGATCTTACGTGGACGGTCAGTAGTAAAAACTATCATCCATCAATGTGTAAAATGCTTTCGTTTCCGAGCGAAGGCGTCACAGCAGATAATGGGCGAGTTACCATACGACAGAGTGACACCTGTATCGAAAGCGTTTACCAATACGGGCGTCGACTATGCTGGACCAATCTACACTCGAACAACGAAAGGCCACGGCTACAAGTCTACCAAGTCGTACATTTGTGTATTCATCTGTCTGGCAACGCGAGCTGTTCACCCTGAGTTAGTGTCGGATTCTTCATAGGCTTTCATCGCCGCCTTCCGCCGTTTCGTCTCCCGTCGTGGCGCTTGCGCAACGCTACGCAGCGACTGTGGCACAACATTTGTGGGCGCAGATGCTGAGTTACGCCAACTCTACGACAAAGCTTCCTCATTTTCGGTAGACGTCGCGGAAAAAATCCTTCGAGATCGAACAAAATGGAATTTATCCCACCTGCCGCTCCTTACTTCGGAGGAATTTAGGAGGCTGCCGTGAAATCCACAAAGCACCACCTCCGACGCGTCATCGGCGAGGCTACCCTTACTTTCGAGGAGATGACGACGCTCCTAGCGCAAGTGGAGGCCTGCCTCAATTCGCGACCCCTTCAAGCCCTCTCGGATGACCCTTCGGATCTCAACCCACTGACGCCAGAGCACTTCCTAGTCGGTGGCCCCCTCATCGCAGTGCCAATTCCGGCACTAGCCGAAGTCGCGCCGTCTCGTCTAACCCGGTGGCAACAGATCCAACAGATGACCGAACACTTCTGGTCTCGGTGGTCCAGCGAATACTTGCAATCGCTACAACCCAAACCTAAGTGGACTGAAGATCATCGACCCATCCAGATAAACGATCTCGGGCTCCTTCTTTCTGACTCGCTCCCTCCGACGAAGTGGTCCCTCGGACGGGTGTGTCAGCTGCATCCCGGAAAAGACGGAAAAATTCGTGTCGCAACGATACGAACGACTTCCTCCACTTGCCAGCGGCCCATCGTCAAGCTGAGCGTGCTCCCACAGGCAGAATCAGGAAAGGACGCCGCGATAACGCGCGTTCACGATTCTCGATGATCGTTTCAACCAACAACAGCAGAGTGCAAGGCGGGCGGCTCCTGCAGCTGCATAGATCACTGACAGCTATTGAATTTCGTCCCGCGGACGAAGCGGGCGGGATGTTCGGGAAAAGACTCCAAGCGCGTCAACCATGCAGACCAGTCCAACAACCATACGGCAGCTATACACACACAGACGTACAGTCAAGGTAAAGTCACACACACACACTCTGGCTTACAGTTTTCGCTATGCCTCTGTTGTAATCAGTCGATTTTAAGCAGTCAATCTCTTGAAGCGCTCGTCACTCAATCGTACTTCGATGTATCAAAATCATTGAAACATTCAACGAGTAAATTTAGTGTTAACCCAACTCCGTTTATTTCTCTTTTGCACCCTTTCCTCATCAAAGCTTCTGTAACTCTATTCTCAAACAATAAAATGTGGTCCTTCGAGCCGGATATGAACCAGCGACCTATGGATGTACAGTCCACAAATAAGAATATTTCCGCATAAGAGATAGATAATAATATTTATATGTAGTCACACACACGTACATATCTATATAATTAACGGTAGTAATGATTATGAATGGTTTTCGCGACGAATAAAGCTGTAACCTCTAAATTAAGCCTACGGAAAAATTGAGCGGAGTCTTTTTGTTTTTATTCAAGGAGTAAAATAGAGGAAAATAAAATGGCTGTTTTTTGAGATATTTAATATTTATACGATTATTTCTTATTTAATAATGATTCAGACGCCGTGACATAATTGCACATATCTTTATCGCAAAGACCGTGTGAAAACAAAAAAGCTCACCTGGTGTTTTAATTTATCATGGGCCGCTGTTGAGATATATCGATTTGAAATACCGAATATCGGGAATAATTGAAAAACTAATTCCCATTGCATCTCAATAACGGGCGCTGAAAACGTCAAGCCCCGAAACACGTGTCTCTTCATTTTTGACGTATATCAACATAAAAAATCGTGGGTCAAAAATGTTGATTCAACGGTTTACAGCTTCCGGTTTTAGCTTTCCGTGGAATCCCCCATATATTTATATCTGTATACTAATATATGCTTATGTATGCGTAGATATGTTATCAATTTCCGTTACAACGAGCGGCCAATAGTTCCCAGTGCAATATGAATTATCGCTAAGTAATTAACCAAATTAAATGTGTTTTTCATTACGAGAGAATTTGTAACTCCTAAACTAAGTCCATAGCCAAGTAGAGGGTAGTCTTGAAGGTAGTCTTTGCCCCCCAATTTTTTCATTAATATGTGTTAAAAATAAAGAGACACGTATTTCGGCATTTTTTATTTTGAGCCCCCACTTTTGAAATACAGTTAAATGAAGTTTTTGAAGTATTGACCACCTTCGGTCATTCAAATCGATATATCTCAACAACGGTTAGTGATAACTCGAAAAACCACGAGTCTTTTTTTGTCGTTTTTGAACGCTCTATACAATGGAAACATTAACGATTATGTTGCACAATCTCATCAGTTATTTATAAACAATTCAAAATTAAAAATGAAATAAAACAAAAAACGTACCCTTAATTTTTTAAATGTATTTTTTTTAAATTCCTTGAACAAAAACGAAAATTTAGCCACCTTGAACTTTTTGGGCCGACGGTTCGTTCGGAAGTTATAAATTTTTTCGTCACAAAAAACCCGTAAATTTACGTATTTTTAACTCCCGGCTGAAAACGGGAGTTATGTGTTTCGTCGTGAGCAACGTGAATTGGCGTTTTGTCGGTAACGCGTTTTTGGCCAAACGGCTGATTTTCTTCTTACAAATTGATGTACATCGGTGTCGGAAGTCACAGAGAGGGTTTTGCTTCCATAATATTTATGATCAGATCTCAACTCGCGGAGATATTAAATGTAGAAATTTGAACGCTTTCGAAAGTTTTCTTCAAATCGCAATTTTGATCGGTTCGACTGCATGCATTGCAGACTTCACGGCATCGTCAGCTGTGACAGCGCGTGTGTAAGTGCAGTGGAACGTATCCGTGTATTTTGCATCGAGGCTCTGGACGATATCGCTGAGTGCGAGAGAGACAGCGCGATTGGTCGATCGTTTTAACCTCGAAACAGAACTTTCAACGGAAATTTTTTTTTTTTCTCGAGTAATTCAGAGTGAACATTTTTTATCAATTGATTTCACGTATAAACGATATTTTTTTAAAGAGTGCATTTTCCATTTAACGTTCAATAATTAGCTAGTTAGCAGGATTGATCTACTGACGATTTTAACAAGCACGTCGAATTAATAATTCTGGATACTTGTATTCGGGCGTGAAATTGAGATGTATGTGAATGTGGAGGTTAGGTCGGATGACGTGGTTATGCCCGGTGATATTGTTTTATTTATGGCCATCAACTGATTTCACGTACGAACGATATTGTTTAATGAGTTCATTCTTTTTTATTCAACGTATGATAATGTTATCAGGATTGTGAAAAACGTGAATATTAATGTTCAGCTGGACGATGTGGTTATGCCCAGTGATATTGTTTACCTCGGTGGAATTGGCAATTCGAAAGAAAAAAATTGTTGTCGGATTCAATTTTTTTTACTTTATCTTCCAACCGACAAAACTTTAGACACAGCGATTTGTCAGAATGCACAATATGTATATTTGTTTTCATTATTTTTCCTATATGAGTCAGGTCCATTTCGAAGCTGCATTCATTCAATGTTCACCTGCTCAAGACATATTCAAAACCTATAATGACTGGGAAGGACGAGCGGAATGCACTGACATCTGGTCAAGGCTACGTCGAGCCGCGCTCGAAAACTGTGCAATGCGCAGACATTTGGTCTAGGCTACATAGAGCCGCGCTTATAATCTCCATAATGCACTGCGATTTGGTCAAGGCTGTATTGAGCCGCCCTCAAGACTCCACGATGGGCTGACAATTTGTCATGGCTACATGGAGCCGCGCTGAACAATCACATGATGCGCTGACATTTCGCTGAGACTGTACTCAACTGCGCCCAAGGACAACCAGCATGTGCCGCAGCTCGTCGATACTTTCAAAGTCTTGTCTCATCAAATTTCTATACAGTGGTCACGTTTTACGATATTGAATCGATAAACAATAGTACATTATGACACTAGTAGGAAAAATTGTTTCGTGACGTGGACGTCTTGTTCGAGCCAAATGATTCCAATCATTGGCGGACGTGGAGAAAATTATATCAAATTATCTTTAAAAAGTATGAAATAAAATAAATTTAAAAAATTTAAAAAAACTCCCGGCTGGAGTAAAAATCGAAAACAAAAAAAATTAGAACGAAAAAAAAGTAATCTGATAGAAAGCATGGATAAAATTCATGAATCTAAAAAGAATACAACAAATTAATAAATTTAAAATGGAAAAAACAAATTAGTAAAATTAAAAGAATGAAATAAATAAATAAATTCAAAAAGGATGAAATAATTCAAGAAGTCATCTTAGTTTATTCGTAGTTTGAATTATGATCGTTCGTTTGTATGAGTTCAATTTTTTGAATCGTGGTAATTTTCTCACTGCCCTCAATTCAGTCGGGAGACGTCATTCATTAACCATAAATATGATATAGGATATAGATGTTTGACAGTGCAAAGAAGACGCCATTAGATAATTGAACATGAAGACGATCTGGATTTAGATGTTCGACGATACGAAAGAAAACGTCTCCCGACTGAATTAAGGGCAGTGAGAAAATTACCACGATTCAAAAAATTGAACTCATACAAACGAACGATCATAATTCAAACTACGAATAAACTAAGATGACTTCTTGAATTATTTCATCCTTTTTGAATTTATTTATTTATTTCATTCTTTTAATTTCACTAATTTGTTTTTTCCATTTTAAATTTATTAATTTGTTGTATTCTTTTTAGATTCATGAATTTTATCCATGCTTTCTATCAGATTACTTTTTTTTTCGTTCTAATTTTTTTTGTTTTCGATTTTTACTCCAGCCGGGAGTTTTTTTAAATTTTTAAAATTTATTTTATTAGTAAAAATTTGCATGGAAAAAAGTACCCTTAATTATTAAAATTAATTTTTTTTTAAATACCTCGGACGAAAAAAAAATTTTGAGACCCGGCCGGACTTGGGCCGACGTTTCGTTCGAAAGTTATAGCTTTTTTTGTCATGAAAAACCGGTAAATATACGTTTTTTATTAGTTAAAAATTGCATGAAGAAAAAGTACACTTTATTATTGAAATTTTTTTTTCAGATTCCTTGAACGAAAACAAAAATTTTGATTTTGAATCTCATTCTCTAGCAGGCTAAATCGTATATATGTATATGTTTGTCCCTTTTCAGTGTCACTTTTTCGTTTCATCAAGTTTTTAATCACAACAATGCTAAAAAAGTTTTACGTCAAAAATAAATGTATACGTTAGTCTCTTTCCAGGGTCGCTTCTTTGTTTTATCAAGTTTCAAATCACAACGGTGCTAAAGAAGTTTCACTTCAGAAATGTATATGTTTGTCTCTTTCAAGTGTCGCTTTTTCGTTTCATTAAGTTTCTAATCACAACGGTGCTAGTCACAACTGCATATCAGTATTCTATCTCATTCTCTATCAGGCTTAATTCTATGGATGTATATGTTTGTCACTTTCCAGTGTCGCTTTTCCGTTCTATTGAGTTTCGAATCACAACGGTGCTAAAGAAGTTTCAGTTTAAAAAGGGATCTGTAATGTCAGTAAAGGTGGGCTCTATAATGTCGGTAAGTATCGGTAGATCAGATCCTCTCCGCCCATGGGACGAAACTCTCCGTGTTTATCTACTACTATCTCCACAGACAGCTCGCTTCGGAATGCGAACTTTGGCGCAATATAAATGGGGAAAAGGGTGTCAAAGCGGGAACGAGTAAAGGTGAAAAAGAAACGAAGAGCGTTGCCACGTTCGAACGTCCGGCAACTCCGTGCAATTCGTTATACGAAGCGAGTTCGGTTGTGGCCAAGAGCAATAAACTTGTACGTGTGTCTGTTAAGCTAGCGTCATGCTACAACGTAGTTGTCCGTACACGTGTGTGTGGGAGTATAGAGGACCACGTCCTGTCTGCGAAGTCCCCCTTGACCTTCTCTCGATAGGTCTCCTCTGTCACGACCCCCGCGAGACTCGATTTGTCAACTCGTTAGTGAAACTCATTTGACCCCTCCAGCAAGGTCCGTGATGCCATTCTACCCTTCTCGGTGTGCGACCATTGTCGGCAGGACAATCATTCGTTCGACGTTTGCTTAACCGCCTCTGCAGTGACAATACCCTCTGTTCAATAGCGGTACATATCTTTTTGAAGAGTATCTTGCGTTCCTATTGGAATTAACAAGAAAATAATGACAAGTAACAGTATCCGTCGCAGTATCAGAAATATTTCGGAATTTGGAGAAAAAGATTTATGGAACTAGGACAGTAACACTACATAATAAAACATCCGGGTTCTGAGTGTAGGACCAAATTTTAAAGTATTCTTCGAAACAGGAAACTCATTTCCCTACAAAATTAATGTAAGCACTGGAATACAAAACAGAACGGTTTTATATTTCGGGAAATCGTTGCTTTCTCTCAAATCGTAATCTAATGTTAGCTTTGCTAACCACTGTCACAGACTGAACATATCACCGCTCATTGGCGAGAGATCTGTTCCATAAGGTAATACATAAAATGCGGAACAAGGTCCTATGTATGAGAAACTATTTGTCTAATTCATCTGCGATTAATCCGCCCTTGCAGAGGAAGCTTTGGGCTATTGATCAATTTACAAACACTTTACACTCGATAATGGCAAAACAGCTATGTTGTGCCTTAGAAAAAGGTTGTTTTTTTGCTAATAAACTACATGATTCCAGGATTTTCCACCACCCCGGCTATTATACATTTATGTTAAGTTATCAGAATTAAAAACTTCAGCGTTATCATATTTAAGTCTGTCAATTTTAGCACTTTTTTTTAAATGTTTTGAAACTGAAAAAAAGTTAAGTTCGAAGAACGGAAATACGACCTTTTTCCGATTTTTACTCACACGAAACTGCGCGATGTGTCCCCCTCCGATTTCGATTGAACTTTGCACGATTGGGGCGGTCAAAATATTCAACGCGTATTTTTTTCTTTGGTGAAGTCGCATATTTAGGGGGATAAAACTAACCTTGGCAATCGGGAATTTCTCGGTTTTCGATTATAACACGTGAACGGGAGGAAATAGAAAAAAAATTTCAATGGCGGAGTTTTTGCATTTGATGTGGAATATACATTCGTGAGAAGAACGATCAAATAATCTGAACGATCGACCCTTATTTATTAAAGAAATGGGGTTTTTTTAACAATTTCCGAGGGCTTTAGTTCTATCGGAATTCGATTTGGTCAATGTTTTAATGATAGATAAAAAAAGTTCAGGTGTTTTCGGATTTTTCCGTACCTTGCATAAAAGGGGGTGTGAACCACTCTTATAGTTTTCGATAATATTGTACCATAATTGGCAATTTCATGCGTAATACACGACCTCGCAAAACTGTATTTGTCTCTGTGCGGGATCAGCATACGTATTTTGAGCTACCGATAGCCCGTATTAAATGGACATTTGGACATGAAATAAACAAACGGATTATGCGTTCTTATATTATACGAACAAATTGTAGATGCGATAATGTAGGTATGATTCTTGATAAGAATCATCTCTGGCGTTTACGACGAAACTTTGATATACACGGAACAACAATTGATTTCCATATGACCGAAAACATTTCAAGAAATCACAACTCTTTCGTTTTTCTACTCTAGTTCTTGAAAAGGGCGAGGTAGAATGGAAGTTTTGGTCCAGTGAATTCAATGATCTGGCGAAACATGTTCTATTAGGGTTACAGAAGGTCCAGAAACACAGATTTAGTACAGATGTTTTGTTTAATTCCGCCAATATATCACGGTGATTGTGAACAGATCACACATCACACATCCTTAAACTTTATTAAAAAATTACAAAAACGCTTCGGAAAACAGCACGAACGTGTTATTCCACGGATGTTTGAAACACACAGATTTTTCACACCATGCGCAAGTGATAATTGCAGTTTCGCCGCGAATGTCGCACGTTGGCACATTGTGAGTAACATAAAATTGGACTGGATTGTCGAATTTTTGTAGTCTCGTTCCTACGTAACCACGTGTACGGTGGTCACTCTGTACACGGATCACTTTCATCTGTCAAAAAATTTTAATTAATTTTTTTTCAAAATTCATTTAAAAATTAAATTTATAATCAAAAACAAAAGAACGATTGACGTTCATAGCACGCATCACCGTCAACCTATTAAACAATTAACAGTTATTTCTCACATGAATAATCTTCACATAAATTTATTTATATAAATTTTTTAAGAATAGTTTAGATAGTGGGAGAGAACTGAATTCATAAATCCAAATAGCCACAAGTGAAAAAATTAGCTAAATAGAAAAAATGG
Organism: Sussaba pulchella; assembly: GCA_963971145.1. Taxonomy (NCBI): domain Eukaryota; kingdom Metazoa; phylum Arthropoda; class Insecta; order Hymenoptera; family Ichneumonidae; genus Sussaba; species Sussaba pulchella. The sequence goes on from CAXAQZ010000023.1 coordinate 35,681, forward strand.
ACAATTTTCGTAGATATTTTTACTGCGATCTTCTCAATAATTTGATATCACTTGACGATGAGGCTAATCGTTATCTTCGACAAATGTATGATTGTCTGAATCCATTTGAATCGTTATCGAGAGATCGTTTCATAAATGTGTATCGATTAAAGAAAGAAAGAGTGATGCAAATAATTGAAACCGTTCGCCAATATGAACCACCACCATCACGAAGATCAGCTTTTGATGTTCAAAGGAAGGTAATTATGATAACGAAATCTGTTCAAATAAAAAATGTTAAGAATGAAAGAATAGTGGAAACCAATGACTGGCTGATGAATAACGCAATGTGAGCACATTCTTACGAATTCTCAGGTATTAGCGGCCTTGAGATTTTTCGCGACTGGTAGTTATCAATTGGATATTGGACTTGGAAGATATTCTGCAATAAGTCAACCATCAGTGAGTCGTAGTATCCACACAATTATAAGTGTGTTCAATCGACCAGAAATATTTGGAGAAAATTTCAAATTTTTCCAAAACATGGGAGAAGTGCGTGCTTCTCGAAACGGGTATTTTAAGTCACTCTTTCATCAAACACGTAAGTTGTTATTTCGGTTTCCCTCCTATTTAAATATCTGTTTTTTTGTTTCAGATTTTTTGAGAAATTTGAATTCCCAAATACAATTGGATGTATTGACTGTACACATATTGCCATTGTCCCACCAATGAATAACCACTCACTGCATCCTGAATACATTTTTGTAAACAGGAAGGGGTGGCACTTTCTCAATGTCCAATTCGTGAGTCAAATTATACAGAGATAATAGAAACAAAATTAATGAAAATTTAATACATCCACCCGACGGTCTTCACCTTTATTGCTTAGATCTGTGATGCTGACTTCAAAATTCTCAATGTCAATGCAAGATTTCCAGGGAGTACACACGATACGTTTATTTGGAATAGTAGTAATATTCAGCCCTTAGTACGCAGGCTCCATAATTACCGGTATGAACGTTTCTTTTTGCTAGGTAAAGATCAACTTAAGAATTATAGTAGAATTTAGTAGTGAAGTTGAATCTCGAGCTACTTTTTAATAACATTTTTCATTTTTAATTGTAATAGGCGATTCGAGGTATCCACTACGCTCATGGCTGATGACTCCATTTAAAGATCTATTACCTGCATCTCCAGAAGAAAGATTTAATGATGTATTCTGCCGTACAAGATCTATTATAGAACGTGTTGATGGAATTCTGAAAATGCGATTTCGTTGCTTGTTGAAACATCGTGTACTGCATTATACCCGAACCACCGCTGCGATGATTGCCAATACCTGCGCTAGTTTTCATAACATGGCCATTCGGGATTGCGTGCACTTTCCCGACGAT
>CAXAQZ010000024.1:0-5000 GCA_963971145.1 Sussaba pulchella
GGTCTACGCGTCAACCCAATGTACATGCGATCGGTCTACGCGTCGAACAACTCTGGTCGCGGTCGGTCTACGCGTGGATTATTCCCGAGTGCGGTCGGTCTACGCGTAAACTCAATGTACACGCGATCGGTCTACGTGTGGATTTTAAAATCCTCTTTCGTTTTTCGATACCAATTTTTTTTCATTAATTTATTAGAATAAATTTTAGGTCAAAATGGTTTTCGCGTTTCATGAAAGAAATTTTTTTTTTTTTCGAATTTCAGAAAAACCGATCGGTCTACGCCTGGAATAATTTTAATGTTCTTATTATTTTACAAACGAATTTTTTTTTTTTTTTTGTTTGGTTTCAAGAAAAAGCGGTCGATCTACGGTCGAAAAATGAAGGTTTATTTATTTCATTTCGATGAAAAAATAATTTTTAAAAAACTTTTTAACCACGTTTAGATATTGATTGTTACGTTAATGCGATAAGAAGAAAGTTATGTTTTTTTACTTTTCGAGAAAGCGATCGGTCTACGCGTCGAACAACTCTGGTCGCGGTCGGTCTACGCGTGGATTATTCCCGAGTGCGGTCGGTCTACGCGTCAACTCAATGTACATGCGATCGGTCTACGTGTGGATTTTAAATTCCTCTTTCGTTTTTCGATATCAATTTTTTTCATCAATCCATTAGAATAAATTTTAGGTCAAATTTTTTTTCGCGTTTCATGAAAATTTTTTTTCTTCATTTTCGAATTTCAGAAAAACCGATCGGTCTACGCCTGGAATAATTTTAATGTTCTTATTATTTTACAAACGAATTTTTTTTTTTTTTTTTTTTGGTTTCAAGAAAAAGCGGTCGATCTACGGTCGAAAAATGAAGGTTTATTTATTTCATTTCGATGAAAAAATAATTTGAAAAAAAATTTTTTAACCACGTTTTGATATTGATTGTCACGTCAATGCGATAAGAAGAAAGTTATGTTTTTTTACTTTTCGAGAAAGCGATCGGTCTACGCGTCGAACAACTCTGGTCGCGGTCGGTCTACGCGTGGATTATTCCCGAGTGCGATCGGTCTACGCGTCAACTCAATGTACATGCGATCGGTCTACGCGTCGAACAACTCTGGTCGCGGTCGGTCTACGCGTGGATTATTTCCGAGTGCGGTCGGTCTACGCGTCAACTCAATATACATGCGATCGGTCTACGTGTGGATTTCAAATTACTCTTTCGTTTTTCGATATCAATTTTTTTCATCAATTCATTAGAATAAATTTTAGGTCAAATTTTTTTTCGCGTTTCATGAAAAATTTTTTTCTTCATTTTCGAATTTCAAAAAAACCGATCGGTCTACGCCTGGAATCATTTTAATGTTCTTATTATTTTACAACCGAATTTTTTTTTTTTTTTTTGGGTTCAAGAAAAAAAGGTCGATCTACGGGTAAAAATTTAAGGTTTATTCATTTTATTCCGATGGAAAAATAATTTTAAAAAAAAAATTTTTAAGCACGTTTTGATATTGATCGTTGCGTTAATGCGATAAGAAGAAAGTTATGTTCTTTTACTTTTCGAGAATGCGATCGGTCTACGCGTCGAACAACTCTGGTCGCGGTCGGTCTACGCGTGGATTATTTCCGAGGGCGATCGGTCTACGCGTCAACCCAATGTACATGCGATCGGTCTACGCGTCGAACAACCCTGGTCGCGGTCGGTCTACGCGTGGATTATTCCCGAGTGCGGTCGGTCTACGCGTAAACTCAATGTACATGCGATCGGTCTACGTGTGGATTTTAAAATCCTCTTTCGTTTTTCGATACCAATTTTTTTCATCAATTTATTAGAATAAATTTTAGGTCAAAATGGTTTTCGCGTTTCATGAAAAAAATTTTTTTTTTTTTCGAATTTCAGAAAAACCGATCGGTCTACGCCTGGAATAATTTTAATGTTCTTATTATTTTACAAACGAATTTTTTTTTTTTTTTTTTTGGTTTCAAGAAAAAGCGGTCGATCTACGGTCGAAAAATGAAGTTTTATTTATTTCATTTCGATGAAAAAATTATTTGAAAAAAAATTTTTTAACCACGTTTTGATATTGATTGTCACGTTAATGCGATAAGAAGAAAGTTATGTTTTTTTACTTTTCGAGAAAGCGATCGGTCTACGCGTCGAACAACTCTGGTCGCGGTCGGTCTACGCGTGGATTATTCCCGAGTGCGATCGGTCTACGCGTCAACTCAATGTACATGCGATCGGTCTACGCGTCGAACAACTCTGGTCGCGGTCGGTCTACGCGTGGATTATTTCCGAGTGCGGTCGGTCTACGCGTCAACTCAATATACATGCGATCGGTCTACGTGTGGATTTTAAATTCCTCTTTCCTTTTTCGATATCAATTTTTTTCATCAATTCATTAGAATAAATTTTAGGTCAAATTTTTTTTCGCGTTTCATGAAAAATTTTTTTCTTCATTTTCGAATTTCAAAAAAACCGATCGGTCTACGCCTGGAATCATTTTAATGTTCTTATTATTTTACAACCGAATTTTTTTTTTTTTTTTGGGTTTAAGAAAAAAAGGTCGATCCACGGGTAAAAATTTAAGGTTTATTCATTTCATTCCGATGGAAAAATAATTTAAAAAAAAAATTTTTAAGCACGTTTTGATATTGATCGTTACGTTAATGCGATAAGAAGAAAGTTATGTTCTTTTACTTTTCGAGAATGCGATCGGTCTACGCGTCGAACACCTCTGGTCGCGGTCGGTCTACGCGTGGATTATTTCCGAGGGCGATCGGTCTACGCGTCAACCCAATGTACATGCGATCGGTCTACGCGTCGAACAACTCTGGTCGCGGTCGGTCTACGCGTGGATTATTCCCGAGTGCGGTCGGTCTACGCGTCAACTCAATGTACATGCGATCGGTCTACGTGTGGATTTTAAAATCCTCTTTCGTTTTTCGATACCAATTTTTTTTCATCAATTTATTAGAATAAATTTTAGGTCAAAGTGGTTTTCGCGTTTCATGAAAGAAATTTTTTTTTTTTTCGAATTTCAGAAAAACCGATCGGTCTACGCCTGGAATAATTTTAATGTTCTTATTATTTTACAAACGAATTTTTTTTTTTTTTTTTGGTTTCAAGAAAAAGCGGTCGATCTACGGTCGAAAAATGAAGGTTTATTTATTTCATTTCGATGAAAAAATTATTTGAAAAAAAATTTTTTAACCACGTTTTGATATTGATTGTTACGTTAGTGCGATAAGAAGAAAGTTATGTTTTTTTACTTTTCGAGAAAGCGATCGGTCTACGCGTCGAACAACTCTGGTCGCGGTCGGTCTACGCGTGGATTATTCCCGAGTGCGATCGGTCTACGCGTCAACTCAATGTACATGCGATCGGTCTACGCGTCGAACAACTCTGGTCGCGGTCGGTCTACGCGTGGATTATTTCCGAGTGCGGTCGGTCTACGCGTCAACTTAATATACATGCAATCGGTCTACGTGTGGATTTTAAATTCCTCTTTCGTTTTTCGATATCAATTTTTTTCATCAATTCATTAGAATAAATTTTAGGTCAAATTTTTTTTCGCGTTTCATGAAAAATTTTTTTCTTCATTTTCGAATTTCAAAAAAACCGATCGGTCTACGCCTGGAATCATTTTAATGTTCTTATTATTTTACAACCGAATTTTTTTTTTTTTTTTTGGGTTCAAGAAAAAAAGGTCGATCTACGGGTAAAAATTTAAGGTTTATTCATTTCATTCCGATGGAAAAATAATTTAAAAAAAAAAATTTTTAAGCACGTTTTGATATTGATCGTTACGTTAATGCGATAAGAAGAAAGTTATGTTCTTTTACTTTTCGAGAATGCGATCGGTCTACGCGTCGAACAACTCTGGTCGCGGTCGGTCTACGAGTGGATTATTTCCGAGGGCGATCGGTCTACGCGTCAACCCAATGTACATGCGATCGGTCTACGCGTCGAACAACTCTGGTCGCGGTCGGTCTACGCGTGGATTATTCCCGAGTGCGGTCGGTCTACGCGTAAACTCAATGTACATGCGATCGGTCTACGTGTGGATTTTAAAATCCTCTTTCGTTTTTCGATACCAATTTTTTTTCATTAATTTATTAGAATAAATTTTAGGTCAAAATGGTTTTCGCGTTTCATGAAAGAAATTTTTTTTTTTTTCGAATTTCAGAAAAACCGATCGGTCTACGCCTGGAATAATTTTAATGTTCTTATTATTTTACAAACGAATTTTTTTTTTTTTTTGTTTGGTTTTAAGAAAAAGCGGTCGATCTACGGTCGAAAAATGAAGGTTTATTTATTTCATTTCGATGAAAAAATAATTTTTAAAAAAACTTTTTAACCACGTTTCGATATTGATTGTTACGTTAATGCGATAAGAAGAAAGTTATGTTTTTTTACTTTTCGAGAAAGCGATCGGTCTACGCGTCGAACAACTCTGGTCGCGGTCGGTCTACGCGTGGATTATTCCCGAGTGCGGTCGGTCTACGCGTCAACTCAATGTACATGCGATCGGTCTACGCGTCGAACAACTCCGGTCGCGGTCGGTCTACGCGTGGATTATTTTCGAGTGCGGTCGGTCTACGCGTCAACTCAATGTACATGCGATCGGTCTACGTGTGGATTCAAAATTCACTTATCGTTGATCGGTTTTTATTGTCAAAACAAACTTTTTCGATTCAATTACAATTCATAACGTTGTTCACGTTTAACAAGAATTTTTGAATTTTTAGAATTTTATAAACGAGCGATCGGTCTACGCGTCAAATTTTATTCATCGTTATTCGATAAATTAATATAGTCGACTTTATCAATCTTACTTTCCATACTGTTTATATAAGATTCTATCTTTTTCGCATAAATTGAATCATTAAAAATTTGAAATAGACGGTAATTATTTTTTTTTGTTTTTTGAGCAATTAGATTCGGAAAAATTTTGGTAAAATCAAATATATATATAAATGATGACTTATCATGTTTAAAATGTTATAAC
>CAXAQZ010000024.1:15000-22500 GCA_963971145.1 Sussaba pulchella
ACGTTAAAAATATAGATTAAAAAATTGAAAAAACAATTAGAGCATACTCTTTGACCGTAAATATTTTGTTCAACGGTAAATGGCGGGAATAACTGATACTTGATTTCGTTGAAGCAATTTTCCTTCTGTGATATAAAATTTTATATGAATGGATTAACGAGATTCCCACTGTCCTTATCTAAAATTTTCGTGAAAATTAATTCGAGCAAAAAAATCTTTTTCTAATTTGCATTAAGTCCGGAGAATCGTTAAATATTACGAAGATTTTAACAACGATGCGATGCACGTTGAAAATATAGATTAAAAAATTAAAAAACTAATTCGCATAATCTTTGACCTTAAATATTTTGTTCAACGGTAAATGGCGGAAATAACTGATACTTGATTTTGTTGAAGGAATGTTTTATCTGTGATATTATATTTTGCATAAATGGATTAACAAGATTCCCACTGTACCTATCTAAAATTTTCGTAAAAATTTATTCGAGCAAAAAAATTTATTTCTAATTTGCATAAAGTCCGGAGAATCGTTGAATATTACGAAGATTCTGACGACTTTTAACGGCCCAATGCGATGCACGTGGAAATTTAAAAAATTTTCAAATAGGGATTCGTCTACTCTTCGAACCGAAATAATTGATACGAGGATAAACGCCGGGAATAACGAATGCTCGATTGAGTTAGAAGAATGCTCGTTGATTAACAAGATTCGGACCGTCCCTATAAAAGAAATTCGTGAAACCATAAACGGTCTACTTATCGACCAAACAAGATTTGCGATCGGTCTACGTGTGAATTTTAAATTCCTCTTTCGTTTTTCAGTACTAATTTTTTTTCATCAACTCATTAGAATAAATTTTAGGCCAAAATGGTTTTCGCGTTTCATGAAAAATTTTTTTTTTTTTTTCGAATTTCAGAAAAACCGATCGGTCTACGCCTGGAATAATTTTAATGTTCTTATTATTTTACAAACGAATTTTTTTTTTTTTTGGGTTTAAGAAAAAGCGGTCGATCTACGGGTGAAAAATTAAGGTTTATTCATTTCATTCCGATAGAAAAATAATTTGAAAAAAAAAATTTTTAAGCACGTTTTGATATTGATTGTTACGTTAATGCGATAAGAAGAAAGTTATGTTCTTTTACTTTTCGAAAAAGCGATCGGTCTACGCGTCGAACAACCCTGGTCGCGGTCGGTCTGCGGATGGATTATTTCCGAGTGCGATCGGTCTACGCGTCAACTCAATGTACATGCGATCGGTCTACGCAACGAACAACTCTGCCCGCGGTCGGTCTACGCGTGGATTTGAAATTCCTCTTTCGTTTTTCGATACCAATTTCTTTCATCAATTTATTAGAACAAATTTAAGGTAAAATTAATTTTCGCGTTTCATGAAAAAAAAAATTTTTTTTTTCGAATTTCAAAAAAACCGATCGGTCTACCCCTGGAATAATTTTAATGTTCTTATTATTTTACAACCAAATTTTTTTATTTCTTTTCGGGTTTAAGAAAAAGCGGTCGATCTACGGGTAAAAATTTAAGGTTTATTCATTTCATTCCGATGGAAAAATAATTTGAAAAAAAAAATTTTTAAGCACGTTTTGATATTGATTGTTACGTTAATGCGATAAGAAGGAAGTTATGTTCTTTTACTTTTCGAGAAAGCGAGTTTTTCGATACCAATTTTTTTTCATCAATTTATTAGAATAAATTTTTGGTCAAAATGGTTTTCGCGTTTCATGAAGAAAATTTTTTTTCTTTCGAATTTCAGAAAAACCGATCGGTCTACGCCTGGAATAATTTTCATGTTCTTATTATTTTACAAACGAAATTTTTTTTTTTTTTTTGGTTTCAAGAAAAAGCGGTCGATCTACGGGTAAAAAATGAAGGTTTATTTATTTCATTTCGATGAAAAAACAATTTGGAAAAAAAAAATTTTTTAACCACGTTTTGATATTGATTGTTACATTAATACGATAAGAAGAAAGTTATTTTCTTTTACTATTCGAAAAAGCGATCGGTCTACGCGTCGAGCAACTCTGGTCGCGGTCGGTCTACGCGTGGATTATTCCCGAGTGCGATCGGTCTACGCGTCAACTCAATGTACATGCGATCGGTCTACGCGTCGAACAACTCTGGTCGCGGTCGGTCTACGCGTGGATTATTTCCGAGTGCGGTCGGTCTACGCGTCAACTCAATATACATGCGATCGGTCTACGTGTGGATTTTAAATTCCTCTTTCGTTTTTCGATATCAATTTTTTTCATCAATTCATTAGAATAAATTTTAGGTCAAATTGGTTTTCGCGTTTCATGAAAAATTTTTTTCTTCATTTTTGAATTTCAAAAAAACCGATCGGTCTACGCCTGGAATCATTTTAATATTCTTATTATTTTACAACCGAATTTTTTTTTTTTTTTTGGGTTCAAGAAAAAAAGGTCGATCTACGGGTAAAAATTTAAGGTTTATTCATTTCATTCCGATGGAAAATAATTTAAAAAAAAAAATTTTTAAGCACGTTTTGATATTGATTATTACGTTAATGCGATAAGAAGAAAGTTATGTTCTTTTACTTTTCGAGAATGCGATCGGTCTACGCGTCGAACAACTCTGGTCGCGGTCGGTCTACGCGTGGATTATTTCCGAGGGCGATCGGTCTACGCGTCAACTCAATGTACATGCGATCGGTCTACGCGTCGAACAACTCTGGTTGCGGTCGGTCTACGCGTGGATTATTCCGGAGTGCGGTCGGTCTACGCGTCAACTCAATGTACATGCGATCGGTCTACGTGTGGATTTTAAAATCCTCTTTCGTTTTTCGATACCAATTTTTTTTTATCAATTTATTAGAATAAATTTTAGGTCAAAATGGTTTTCGCGTTTCATGAAAGAAATTTTTTTTTTTTTCGAATTTCAGAAAAACCGATCGGTCTACGCCTGGAATAATTTTAATGTTCTTATTATTTTACAAACGAATTTTTTTTTTTTTTCTTTGGTTTCAAGAAAAAGCGGTCGATCTACGGTCGAAAAATGAAGGTTTATTTATTTCATTTCGATGAAAAAATAATTTGAAAAAAAATTTTTTAACCACGTTTTGATATTGATTGTTACGTTAATGCGATAAGAAGAAAGTTATGTTTTTTTACTTTTCGAGAAAGCGATCGGTCTACGCGTCGAACAACTCTGGTCGCGGTCGGTCTACGCGTGGATTATTCCCGAGTGCGATCGGTCTACGCGTCAACTCAATGTACATGCGATCGGTTTACGCGTCGAACAACTCTGGTCGCGGTCGGTCTACGCGTGGATTATTTCCGAGTGCGGTCGGTCTACGCGTCAACTCAATATACATGCGATCGGTCTACGTGTGGATTTTAAATTCCTCTTTCGTTTTTCGATATCAATTTTTTTCATCAATTCATTAGAATAAATTTTAGGTCAAATTTTTTTTCGCGTTTCATGAAAAAATTTTTTCTTCATTTTCGAATTTCAAAAAAACCGATCGGTCTACGCCTGGAATCATTTTAATGTTCTTATTATTTTACAACCGAATTTTTTTTTTTTTTTTTGGGTTCAAGAAAAAAAGGTCGATCTACGGGTAAAAATTTAAGGTTTATTCATTTCATTCCGATGGAAAAATAATTAAAAAAAAAAAATTTTTAAGCACGTTTCGATATTGATCGTTACGTTAATGCGATAAGAAGAAAGTTATGTTCTTTTACTTTTCGAGAATGCGATCGGTCTACGCGTCGAACAACTCTGGTCGCGGTCGGTCTACGAGTGGATTATTTCCGAGGGCGATCGGTCTACGCGTCAACCCAATGTACATGCGATCGGTCTACGCGTCGAACAACTCTGGTCGCGGTCGGTCTACGCGTGGATTATTCCCGAGTGCGGTCGGTCTACGCGTAAACTCAATGTACACGCGATCGGTCTACGTGTGGATTTTAAAATCCTCTTTCGTTTTTCGATACCAATTTTTTTTCATTAATTTATTAGAATAAATTTTAGGTCAAAATGGTTTTCGCGTTTCATGAAAGAAATTTTTTTTTTTTTCGAATTTCAGAAAAACCGATCGGTCTACGCCTGGAATAATTTTAATGTTCTTATTATTTTACAAACGAATTTTTTTTTTTTTTTGTTTGGTTTCAAGAAAAAGCGGTCGATCTACGGTCGAAAAATGAAGGTTTATTTATTTCATTTCGATGAAAAAATAATTTTTAAAAAAACTTTTTAACCACGTTTAGATATTGATTGTTACGTTAATGCGATAAGAAGAAAGTTATGTTTTTTTACTTTTCGAGAAAGCGATCGGTCTACGCGTCGAACAACTCTGGTCGCGGTCGGTCTACGCGTGGATTATTCCCGAGTGCGGTCGGTCTACGCGTCAACTCAATGTACATGCGATCGGTCTACGTGTGGATTTTAAATTCCTCTTTCGTTTTTCGATATCAATTTTTTTCATCAATCCATTAGAATAAATTTTAGGTCAAATTTTTTTTCGCGTTTCATGAAAATTTTTTTTCTTCATTTTCGAATTTCAGAAAAACCGATCGGTCTACGCCTGGAATAATTTTAATGTTCTTATTATTTTACAAACGAATTTTTTTTTTTTTTTTTTTGGTTTCAAGAAAAAGCGGTCGATCTACGGTCGAAAAATGAAGGTTTATTTATTTCATTTCGATGAAAAAATAATTTGAAAAAAAATTTTTTAACCACGTTTTGATATTGATTGTCACGTCAATGCGATAAGAAGAAAGTTATGTTTTTTTACTTTTCGAGAAAGCGATCGGTCTACGCGTCGAACAACTCTGGTCGCGGTCGGTCTACGCGTGGATTATTCCCGAGTGCGATCGGTCTACGCGTCAACTCAATGTACATGCGATCGGTCTACGCGTCGAACAACTCTGGTCGCGGTCGGTCTACGCGTGGATTATTTCCGAGTGCGGTCGGTCTACGCGTCAACTCAATATACATGCGATCGGTCTACGTGTGGATTTCAAATTACTCTTTCGTTTTTCGATATCAATTTTTTTCATCAATTCATTAGAATAAATTTTAGGTCAAATTTTTTTTCGCGTTTCATGAAAAATTTTTTTCTTCATTTTCGAATTTCAAAAAAACCGATCGGTCTACGCCTGGAATCATTTTAATGTTCTTATTATTTTACAACCGAATTTTTTTTTTTTTTTTTGGGTTCAAGAAAAAAAGGTCGATCTACGGGTAAAAATTTAAGGTTTATTCATTTTATTCCGATGGAAAAATAATTTTAAAAAAAAAATTTTTAAGCACGTTTTGATATTGATCGTTGCGTTAATGCGATAAGAAGAAAGTTATGTTCTTTTACTTTTCGAGAATGCGATCGGTCTACGCGTCGAACAACTCTGGTCGCGGTCGGTCTACGCGTGGATTATTTCCGAGGGCGATCGGTCTACGCGTCAACCCAATGTACATGCGATCGGTCTACGCGTCGAACAACCCTGGTCGCGGTCGGTCTACGCGTGGATTATTCCCGAGTGCGGTCGGTCTACGCGTAAACTCAATGTACATGCGATCGGTCTACGTGTGGATTTTAAAATCCTCTTTCGTTTTTCGATACCAATTTTTTTCATCAATTTATTAGAATAAATTTTAGGTCAAAATGGTTTTCGCGTTTCATGAAAAAAATTTTTTTTTTTTTCGAATTTCAGAAAAACCGATCGGTCTACGCCTGGAATAATTTTAATGTTCTTATTATTTTACAAACGAATTTTTTTTTTTTTTTTTTTGGTTTCAAGAAAAAGCGGTCGATCTACGGTCGAAAAATGAAGTTTTATTTATTTCATTTCGATGAAAAAATTATTTGAAAAAAAATTTTTTAACCACGTTTTGATATTGATTGTCACGTTAATGCGATAAGAAGAAAGTTATGTTTTTTTACTTTTCGAGAAAGCGATCGGTCTACGCGTCGAACAACTCTGGTCGCGGTCGGTCTACGCGTGGATTATTCCCGAGTGCGATCGGTCTACGCGTCAACTCAATGTACATGCGATCGGTCTACGCGTCGAACAACTCTGGTCGCGGTCGGTCTACGCGTGGATTATTTCCGAGTGCGGTCGGTCTACGCGTCAACTCAATATACATGCGATCGGTCTACGTGTGGATTTTAAATTCCTCTTTCCTTTTTCGATATCAATTTTTTTCATCAATTCATTAGAATAAATTTTAGGTCAAATTTTTTTTCGCGTTTCATGAAAAATTTTTTTCTTCATTTTCGAATTTCAAAAAAACCGATCGGTCTACGCCTGGAATCATTTTAATGTTCTTATTATTTTACAACCGAATTTTTTTTTTTTTTTTGGGTTTAAGAAAAAAAGGTCGATCCACGGGTAAAAATTTAAGGTTTATTCATTTCATTCCGATGGAAAAATAATTTAAAAAAAAAAATTTTTAAGCACGTTTTGATATTGATCGTTACGTTAATGCGATAAGAAGAAAGTTATGTTCTTTTACTTTTCGAGAATGCGATCGGTCTACGCGTCGAACACCTCTGGTCGCGGTCGGTCTACGCGTGGATTATTTCCGAGGGCGATCGGTCTACGCGTCAACCCAATGTACATGCGATCGGTCTACGCGTCGAACAACTCTGGTCGCGGTCGGTCTACGCGTGGATTATTCCCGAGTGCGGTCGGTCTACGCGTCAACTCAATGTACATGCGATCGGTCTACGTGTGGATTTTAAAATCCTCTTTCGTTTTTCGATACCAATTTTTTTTCATCAATTTATTAGAATAAATTTTAGGTCAAAGTGGTTTTCGCGTTTCATGAAAGAAATTTTTTTTTTTTTCGAATTTCAGAAAAACCGATCGGTCTACGCCTGGAATAATTTTAATGTTCTTATTATTTTACAAACGAATTTTTTTTTTTTTTTTTTGGTTTCAAGAAAAAGCGGTCGATCTACGGTCGAAAAATGAAGGTTTATTTATTTCATTTCGATGAAAAAATTATTTGAAAAAAAATTTTTTAACCACGTTTTGATATTGATTGTTACGTTAGTGCGATAAGAAGAAAGTTATGTTTTTTTACTTTTCGAGAAAGCGATCGGTCTACGCGTCGAACAACTCTGGTCGCGGTCGGTCTACGCGTGGATTATTCCCGAGTGCGATCGGTCTACGCGTCAACTCAATGTACATGCGATCGGTCTACGCGTCGAACAACTCTGGTCGCGGTCGGTCTACGCGTGGATTATTTCCGAGTGCGGTCGGTCTACGCGTCAACTTAATATACATGCAATCGGTCTACGTGTGGATTTTAAATTCCTCTTTCGTTTTTCGATATCAATTTTTTTCATCAATTCATTAGAATAAATTTTAGGTCAAATTTTTTTTCGCGTTTCATGAAAAATTTTTTTCTTCATTTTCGAATTTCAAAAAAACCGATCGGTCTACGCCTGGAATCATTTTAATGTTCTTATTATTTTACAACCGAATTTTTTTTTTTTTTTTTGGGTTCAAGAAAAAAAGGTC
>CAXAQZ010000024.1:32500-35000 GCA_963971145.1 Sussaba pulchella
GTGTTGAATGCTGAACACCGAGGAAGACCGCAAATAAATAAATTCCTCGAGCGCTTCTTCCCTAATAAAACGTGCAAACAGATAAGCGATAAGAGACGACTTATCGAAAGAAATGAACCGAATATTCCGGCAGTAAGGGAAGAAGGCGAAGTCGCGTCCTCAAGCGACGAAGAAAGAGTTGAGGAAGAAGATGAAGAAGAAGACGAAGACGAAGAAGTCTTAATAATAGACGATACAGGAGACAGGCCTGTAGACGAAGATATCAACTCGACAAACGAGTTGGACGAGGGTGAAATAGCCCATGACAATATAAGGCAAGCGCCTACAAATGGACAAGGAAATTGGCAAGAAAGACTGGCTGAAACGATCATCAGCACAGTTATAACACAACAAAATGACATTTCCGAAATAGGTAGGCAAATGCGCCAGTCGTGGATTACCCACAGAGGTAACCCGGCAGAAATTGGCACCGCAATAGAAGCCCACATTCAACAACTAGTTGACGTCTTGGTGCCGAGAGAAGAACAAGCTCGGAGCAGAACACGACCAAGACGAACACCAAATACGGGCAGGCGAAAGGAGCCACCGAACCGCAGTCGTAGAATGCGGTTCGCGTTCGCCCGGTGTCAAGATCTATACAATAATTGCCCAAAGAAATTGGCAGAAATGGCAACTAATGGTGACTTCTCATACGTTGAAATGAGAAAGGAACCTCCAAAGGCAGAACATATTAGGCGTCTATACGACGACCTATGGGGCCATGCGGGACCAAACACAACCGCGCCCGAAATCGCAGAACAACGCGATATGGATGAAGTCTTTGGCACGATTACGGTAGACGAAGTCAAAAACCGGATCGCAAAAATTAAGACCAGCTCGGCTCCCGGCTTAGACCGAGTCAAGAAATGCCATCTCACAAAGAGTGGTGTTTCGGAAACTCTGACGTTGCTTTATAACATTCTCATGAGAGAAGGCTTCTATCCATCTGCATGGAAGAAGAACAGAACAACCCTCATACCAAAAGAGGGCAAAGACGAAGCAGACGTCAAAAACTGGAGACCAATTACGGTCGGGTCTATAATGGGAAGAATTTTCTCGGCGATAATAGACGCCAAATTGAGAAAGTTCGTACTACAATCACCAAGGCAGAAAGGCTTCACTGCCGAGGACGGTTGTAGTCTTAATATTATATTGCTAAACGAAGCAATATCAGCCGCGAAGGCTGTAAGAGGAGGAGTAGTTTCGATACTCGATGTATCAAAAGCATTCGACACGATACCACACTCGAGCATAAGACCAGGGCTCAGAAGAAAAGGCGTGCCAAGCCTTCTGTGTGATTACATCGCAAGCATGTACAATGGTTGTACAACGCTTATACGAGGAAGCGATGAAGACGTAGAGATTGAACTGAAAAGAGGCGTTAAGCAAGGAGATCCACTCTCTCCGCTTCTGTTCAATCTCGCGATCGACGAACTACTCGAGCAAATCCAAGCTCAAACAAATGGAATAAAGATTGAAGAGACAGGAACGTCGGTGCTAGCGTTCGCTGACGATATTGTACTGCTGGGAGAGAATGATGAAGAAGCCCAGAAACAGTTAGACGTAGTGTCTCGGTTCTTAACAGAACTTGGCATGTCTATATCTGTGGGCAAGTGTGGCTCGTTCAGCATACGTGCCAAGTCTAAGACCTGGTACGTTGCGAACCCGCTACTAAAGATTGGAAACGAGGAAGTTCCGCACACTGGTGTCGAGGACTCACTCCAATACCTCGGAGTTAGAATGGGACCGTGGAGCGGATTGGTAAAGGGATCAGAATTCCCAGCCATTTCGCAAACGGTCAAAAACGTGAAAAGGCTGAAGCTAAAACCCTATCAGAAGATAGAGTTGCTTCAAGCATATATCATGCCTCGTTTCATATACTCACTCTCCAACAATAGACCAGCGAAAGGCACGCTGAAAATGATTGATCAAGCGATCAGATCATCGGTGAAAGAAATATTACACCTAACAGCCTCAACCGCAACAGGCTTCTTTTACACCTCAAAAGCCAGAGGAGGCTTAGGCCTAATAAAATTTGAACGGACAATCCAACTGTCCGCAATAAACGTGCACCTTAAAGTAAAGGAAAGCACCGACGGAGCACTACAAGATGTAGCTGCCAGAGGAAAGATTGAAGGAGCAGCACGAAAATGTGCGGTCTCGTTGGGTAGTACGCTACCAACGAACAGAGCCGAATACGAAGAACTGAAGAGGAAAACGGCTAAGAGGGAGACGGATGAGTGGGCCGCTCTCACCTCACAGGGACAAGGAGTCTCGGACTTCCGTAACGACCCAATAGGGAACTCATGGTTGAGAAATCCCACACTGTTAAAGAACAGTCGTCTGACCGACGCAATTAAGCTTCGAACGAACACGTTCGGAACGAAATGCGTCCTAGCACGAGCAAACCCAAGACTCGACACAAAATGCCGAAGGTGCCATAGGTGCCCAGAAACGATCG
>CAXAQZ010000025.1:0-40867 GCA_963971145.1 Sussaba pulchella
ATAACGATAACGATAACGATAACGATAACGATAACGATAACGATAACGATAACGATAACGATAACGATAACGATAACGATAACGATGACGATAACGATAACGATAACGATAACGATAACGATAACGATAACGATAACGATAACGATAACGATAACGATAACGATAACGATAACGATAACGATAACGATAACGATAACGATAACGATAACGATAACGATAACGATAACGATAACGATAACGATAACGATAACGATAACGATAACGATAACGATAACGATAACGATAACGATAACGATAACGATAACGATAACGATAACGATAACGATAACGATAACGATAACGATAACGATAACGATAACGATAACGATAACGATAACGATAACGATAACGATAACGATAACGATAACGATAACGATAACGATAACGATAACGATAACGATAACGATAACGATAACGATAACGATAACGATAACGATAACGATAACGATAACGATAACGATAACGATAACGATAACGATAACGATAACGATAACGATAACGATAACGATAACGATAACGATAACGATAACGATAACGATAACGATAACGATAACGATAACGATAACGATAACGATAACGATAACGATAACGATAACGATAACGATAACGATAACGATAACGATAACGATAACGATAACGATAACGATAACGATAACGATAACGATAACGATAACGATAACGATAACGATAACGATAACGATAACGATAACGATAACGATAACGATAACGATAACGATAACGATAACGATAACGATAACGATAACGATAACGATAACGATAACGATAACGATAACGATAACGATAACGATAACGATAACGATAACGATAACGATAACGATAACGATAACGATAACGATAACGATAACGATAACG
This sequence comes from Sussaba pulchella, assembly GCA_963971145.1. Taxonomy (NCBI): domain Eukaryota; kingdom Metazoa; phylum Arthropoda; class Insecta; order Hymenoptera; family Ichneumonidae; genus Sussaba; species Sussaba pulchella. The sequence goes on from CAXAQZ010000025.1 coordinate 913, forward strand.
ATAACGATAACGATAACGATAACGATAACGATAACGATAACGATAACGATAACGATAACGATAACGATAACGATAACGATAACGATAACGATAACGATAACGATAACGATAACGATAACGATAACGATAACGATAACGATAACGATAACGATAACGATAACGATAACGATAACGATAACGATAACGATAACGATAACGATAACGATAACGATAACGATAACGATAACGATAACGATAACGATAACGATAACGATAACGATAACGATAACGATAACGATAACGATAACGATAACGATAACGATAACGATAACGATAACGATAACGATAACGATAACGATAACGATAACGATAACGATAACGATAACGATAACGATAACGATAACGATAACGATAACGATAACGATAACGATAACGATAACGATAACGATAACGATAACGATAACGATAACGATAACGATAACGATAACGATAACGATAACGATAACGATAACGATAACGATAACGATAACGATAACGATAACGATAACGATAACGATAACGATAACGATAACGATAACGATAACGATAACGATAACGATAACGATAACGATAACGATAACGATAACGATAACGATAACGATAACGATAACGATAACGATAACGATAACGATAACGATAACGATAACGATAACGATAACGATAACGATAACGATAACGATAACGATAACGATAACGATAACGATAACGATAACGATAACGATAACGATAACGATAACGATAACGATAACGATAACGATAACGATAACGATAACGATAACGATAACGATAACGATAACGATAACGATAACGATAACGATAACGATAACGATAACGATAACGATAACGATAACGATAACGATAACGATAACGATAACGATAACGATAACGATAACGATAACGATAACGATAACGATAACGATAACGATAACGATAACGATAACGATAACGATAACGATAACGATAACGATAACGATAACGATAACGATAACGATAACGATAACGATAACGATAACGATAACGATAACGATAACGATAACGATAACGATAACGATAACGATAACGATAACGATAACGATAACGATAACGATAACGATAACGATAACGATAACGATAACGATAACGATAACGATAACGATAACGATAACGATAACGATAACGATAACGATAACGATAACGATAACGATAACGATAACGATAACGATAACGATAACGATAACGATAACGATAACGATAACGATAACGATAACGATAACGATAACGATAACGATAACGATAACGATATAACGATAACGATAACGATAACGATAACGATAACGATAACGATAACGATAACGATAACGATAACGATAACGATAACGATAACGATAACGATAACGATAACGATAACGATAACGATAACGATAACGATAACGATAACGATAACGATAACGATAACGATAACGATAACGATAACGATAACGATAACGATAACGATAACGATAACGATAACGATAACGATAACGATAACGATAACGATAACGATAACGATAACGATAACGATAACGATAACGATAACGATAACGATAACGATAACGATAACGATAACGATAACGATAACGATAACGATAACGATAACGATAACGATAACGATAACGATAACGATAACGATAACGATAACGATAACGATAACGATAACGATAACGATAACGATAACGATAACGATAACGATAACGATAACGATAACGATAACGATAACGATAACGATAACGATAACGATAACGATAACGATAACGATAACGATAACGATAACGATAACGATAACGATAACGATAACGATAACGATAACGATAACGATAACGATAACGATAACGATAACGATAACGATAACGATAACGATAACGATAACGATAACGATAACGATAACGATAACGATAACGATAACGATAACGATAACGATAACGATAACGATAACGATAACGATAACGATAACGATAACGATAACGATAACGATAACGATAACGATAACGATAACGATAACGATAACGATAACGATAACGATAACGATAACGATAACGATAACGATAACGATAACGATAACGATAACGATAACGATAACGATAACGATAACGATAACGATAACGATAACGATAACGATAACGATAACGATAACGATAACGATAACGATAACGATAACGATAACGATAACGATAACGATAACGATAACGATAACGATAACGATAACGATAACGATAACGATAACGATAACGATAACGATAACGATAACGATAACGATAACGATAACGATAACGATAACGATAACGATAACGATAACGATAACGATAACGATAACGATAACGATAACGATAACGATAACGATAACGATAACGATAACGATAACGATAACGATAACGATAACGATAACGATAACGATAACGATAACGATAACGATAACGATAACGATAACGATAACGATAACGATAACGATAACGATAACGATAACGATAACGATAACGATAACGATAACGATAACGATAACGATAACGATAACGATAACGATAACGATAACGATAACGATAACGATAACGATAACGATAACGATAACGATAACGATAACGATAACGATAACGATAACGATAACGATAACGATAACGATAACGATAACGATAACGATAACGATAACGATAACGATAACGATAACGATAACGATAACGATAACGATAACGATAACGATAACGATAACGATAACGATAACGATAACGATAACGATAACGATAACGATAACGATAACGATAACGATAACGATAACGATAACGATAACGATAACGATAACGATAACGATAACGATAACGATAACGATAACGATAACGATAACGATAACGATAACGATAACGATAACGATAACGATAACGATAACGATAACGATAACGATAACGATAACGATAACGATAACGATAACGATAACGATAACGATAACGATAACGATAACGATAACGATAACGATAACGATAACGATAACGATAACGATAACGATAACGATAACGATAACGATAACGATAACGATAACGATAACGATAACGATAACGATAACGATAACGATAACGATAACGATAACGATAACGATAACGATAACGATAACGATAACGATAACGATAACGATAACGATAACGATAACGATAACGATAACGATAACGATAACGATAACGATAACGATAACGATAACGATAACGATAACGATAACGATAACGATAACGATAACGATAACGATAACGATAACGATAACGATAACGATAACGATAACGATAACGATAACGATAACGATAACGATAACGATAACGATAACGATAACGATAACGATAACGATAACGATAACGATAACGATAACGATAACGATAACGATAACGATAACGATAACGATAACGATAACGATAACGATAACGATAACGATAACGATAACGATAACGATAACGATAACGATAACGATAACGATAACGATAACGATAACGATAACGATAACGATAACGATAACGATAACGATAACGATAACGATAACGATAACGATAACGATAACGATAACGATAACGATAACGATAACGATAACGATAACGATAACGATAACGATAACGATAACGATAACGATAACGATAACGATAACGATAACGATAACGATAACGATAACGATAACGATAACGATAACGATAACGATAACGATAACGATAACGATAACGATAACGATAACGATAACGATAACGATAACGATAACGATAACGATAACGATAACGATAACGATAACGATAACGATAACGATAACGATAACGATAACGATAACGATAACGATAACGATAACGATAACGATAACGATAACGATAACGATAACGATAACGATAACGATAACGATAACGATAACGATAACGATAACGATAACGATAACGATAACGATAACGATAACGATAACGATAACGATAACGATAACGATAACGATAACGATAACGATAACGATAACGATAACGATAACGATAACGATAACGATAACGATAACGATAACGATAACGATAACGATAACGATAACGATAACGATAACGATAACGATAACGATAACGATAACGATAACGATAACGATAACGATAACGATAACGATAACGATAACGATAACGATAACGATAACGATAACGATAACGATAACGATAACGATAACGATAACGATAACGATAACGATAACGATAACGATAACGATAACGATAACGATAACGATAACGATAACGATAACGATAACGATAACGATAACGATAACGATAACGATAACGATAACGATAACGATAACGATAACGATAACGATAACGATAACGATAACGATAACGATAACGATAACGATAACGATAACGATAACGATAACGATAACGATAACGATAACGATAACGATAACGATAACGATAACGATAACGATAACGATAACGATAACGATAACGATAACGATAACGATAACGATAACGATAACGATAACGATAACGATAACGATAACGATAACGATAACGATAACGATAACGATAACGATAACGATAACGATAACGATAACGATAACGATAACGATAACGATAACGATAACGATAACGATAACGATAACGATAACGATAACGATAACGATAACGATAACGATAACGATAACGATAACGATAACGATAACGATAACGATAACGATAACGATAACGATAACGATAACGATAACGATAACGATAACGATAACGATAACGATAACGATAACGATAACGATAACGATAACGATAACGATAACGATAACGATAACGATAACGATAACGATAACGATAACGATAACGATAACGATAACGATAACGATAACGATAACGATAACGATAACGATAACGATAACGATAACGATAACGATAACGATAACGATAACGATAACGATAACGATAACGATAACGATAACGATAACGATAACGATAACGATAACGATAACGATAACGATAACGATAACGATAACGATAACGATAACGATAACGATAACGATAACGATAACGATAACGATAACGATAACGATAACGATAACGATAACGATAACGATAACGATAACGATAACGATAACGATAACGATAACGATAACGATAACGATAACGATAACGATAACGATAACGATAACGATAACGATAACGATAACGATAACGATAACGATAACGATAACGATAACGATAACGATAACGATAACGATAACGATAACGATAACGATAACGATAACGATAACGATAACGATAACGATAACGATAACGATAACGATAACGATAACGATAACGATAACGATAACGATAACGATAACGATAACGATAACGATAACGATAACGATAACGATAACGATAACGATAACGATAACGATAACGATAACGATAACGATAACGATAACGATAACGATAACGATAACGATAACGATAACGATAACGATAACGATAACGATAACGATAACGATAACGATAACGATAACGATAACGATAACGATAACGATAACGATAACGATAACGATAACGATAACGATAACGATAACGATAACGATAACGATAACGATAACGATAACGATAACGATAACGATAACGATAACGATAACGATAACGATAACGATAACGATAACGATAACGATAACGATAACGATAACGATAACGATAACGATAACGATAACGATAACGATAACGATAACGATAACGATAACGATAACGATAACGATAACGATAACGATAACGATAACGATAACGATAACGATAACGATAACGATAACGATAACGATAACGATAACGATAACGATAACGATAACGATAACGATAACGATAACGATAACGATAACGATAACGATAACGATAACGATAACGATAACGATAACGATAACGATAACGATAACGATAACGATAACGATAACGATAACGATAACGATAACGATAACGATAACGATAACGATAACGATAACGATAACGATAACGATAACGATAACGATAACGATAACGATAACGATAACGATAACGATAACGATAACGATAACGATAACGATAACGATAACGATAACGATAACGATAACGATAACGATAACGATAACGATAACGATAACGATAACGATAACGATAACGATAACGATAACGATAACGATAACGATAACGATAACGATAACGATAACGATAACGATAACGATAACGATAACGATAACGATAACGATAACGATAACGATAACGATAACGATAACGATAACGATAACGATAACGATAACGATAACGATAACGATAACGATAACGATAACGATAACGATAACGATAACGATAACGATAACGATAACGATAACGATAACGATAACGATAACGATAACGATAACGATAACGATAACGATAACGATAACGATAACGATAACGATAACGATAACGATAACGATAACGATAACGATAACGATAACGATAACGATAACGATAACGATAACGATAACGATAACGATAACGATAACGATAACGATAACGATAACGATAACGATAACGATAACGATAACGATAACGATAACGATAACGATAACGATAACGATAACGATAACGATAACGATAACGATAACGATAACGATAACGATAACGATAACGATAACGATAACGATAACGATAACGATAACGATAACGATAACGATAACGATAACGATAACGATAACGATAACGATAACGATAACGATAACGATAACGATAACGATAACGATAACGATAACGATAACGATAACGATAACGATAACGATAACGATAACGATAACGATAACGATAACGATAACGATAACGATAACGATAACGATAACGATAACGATAACGATAACGATAACGATAACGATAACGATAACGATAACGATAACGATAACGATAACGATAACGATAACGATAACGATAACGATAACGATAACGATAACGATAACGATAACGATAACGATAACGATAACGATAACGATAACGATAACGATAACGATAACGATAACGATAACGATAACGATAACGATAACGATAACGATAACGATAACGATAACGATAACGATAACGATAACGATAACGATAACGATAACGATAACGATAACGATAACGATAACGATAACGATAACGATAACGATAACGATAACGATAACGATAACGATAACGATAACGATAACGATAACGATAACGATAACGATAACGATAACGATAACGATAACGATAACGATAACGATAACGATAACGATAACGATAACGATAACGATAACGATAACGATAACGATAACGATAACGATAACGATAACGATAACGATAACGATAACGATAACGATAACGATAACGATAACGATAACGATAACGATAACGATAACGATAACGATAACGATAACGATAACGATAACGATAACGATAACGATAACGATAACGATAACGATAACGATAACGATAACGATAACGATAACGATAACGATAACGATAACGATAACGATAACGATAACGATAACGATAACGATAACGATAACGATAACGATAACGATAACGATAACGATAACGATAACGATAACGATAACGATAACGATAACGATAACGATAACGATAACGATAACGATAACGATAACGATAACGATAACGATAACGATAACGATAACGATAACGATAACGATAACGATAACGATAACGATAACGATAACGATAACGATAACGATAACGATAACGATAACGATAACGATAACGATAACGATAACGATAACGATAACGATAACGATAACGATAACGATAACGATAACGATAACGATAACGATAACGATAACGATAACGATAACGATAACGATAACGATAACGATAACGATAACGATAACGATAACGATAACGATAACGATAACGATAACGATAACGATAACGATAACGATAACGATAACGATAACGATAACGATAACGATAACGATAACGATAACGATAACGATAACGATAACGATAACGATAACGATAACGATAACGATAACGATAACGATAACGATAACGATAACGATAACGATAACGATAACGATAACGATAACGATAACGATAACGATAACGATAACGATAACGATAACGATAACGATAACGATAACGATAACGATAACGATAACGATAACGATAACGATAACGATAACGATAACGATAACGATAACGATAACGATAACGATAACGATAACGATAACGATAACGATAACGATAACGATAACGATAACGATAACGATAACGATAACGATAACGATAACGATAACGATAACGATAACGATAACGATAACGATAACGATAACGATAACGATAACGATAACGATAACGATAACGATAACGATAACGATAACGATAACGATAACGATAACGATAACGATAACGATAACGATAACGATAACGATAACGATAACGATAACGATAACGATAACGATAACGATAACGATAACGATAACGATAACGATAACGATAACGATAACGATAACGATAACGATAACGATAACGATAACGATAACGATAACGATAACGATAACGATAACGATAACGATAACGATAACGATAACGATAACGATAACGATAACGATAACGATAACGATAACGATAACGATAACGATAACGATAACGATAACGATAACGATAACGATAACGATAACGATAACGATAACGATAACGATAACGATAACGATAACGATAACGATAACGATAACGATAACGATAACGATAACGATAACGATAACGATAACGATAACGATAACGATAACGATAACGATAACGATAACGATAACGATAACGATAACGATAACGATAACGATAACGATAACGATAACGATAACGATAACGATAACGATAACGATAACGATAACGATAACGATAACGATAACGATAACGATAACGATAACGATAACGATAACGATAACGATAACGATAACGATAACGATAACGATAACGATAACGATAACGATAACGATAACGATAACGATAACGATAACGATAACGATAACGATAACGATAACGATAACGATAACGATAACGATAACGATAACGATAACGATAACGATAACGATAACGATAACGATAACGATAACGATAACGATAACGATAACGATAACGATAACGATAACGATAACGATAACGATAACGATAACGATAACGATAACGATAACGATAACGATAACGATAACGATAACGATAACGATAACGATAACGATAACGATAACGATAACGATAACGATAACGATAACGATAACGATAACGATAACGATAACGATAACGATAACGATAACGATAACGATAACGATAACGATAACGATAACGATAACGATAACGATAACGATAACGATAACGATAACGATAACGATAACGATAACGATAACGATAACGATAACGATAACGATAACGATAACGATAACGATAACGATAACGATAACGATAACGATAACGATAACGATAACGATAACGATAACGATAACGATAACGATAACGATAACGATAACGATAACGATAACGATAACGATAACGATAACGATAACGATAACGATAACGATAACGATAACGATAACGATAACGATAACGATAACGATAACGATAACGATAACGATAACGATAACGATAACGATAACGATAACGATAACGATAACGATAACGATAACGATAACGATAACGATAACGATAACGATAACGATAACGATAACGATAACGATAACGATAACGATAACGATAACGATAACGATAACGATAACGATAACGATAACGATAACGATAACGATAACGATAACGATAACGATAACGATAACGATAACGATAACGATAACGATAACGATAACGATAACGATAACGATAACGATAACGATAACGATAACGATAACGATAACGATAACGATAACGATAACGATAACGATAACGATAACGATAACGATAACGATAACGATAACGATAACGATAACGATAACGATAACGATAACGATAACGATAACGATAACGATAACGATAACGATAACGATAACGATAACGATAACGATAACGATAACGATAACGATAACGATAACGATAACGATAACGATAACGATAACGATAACGATAACGATAACGATAACGATAACGATAACGATAACGATAACGATAACGATAACGATAACGATAACGATAACGATAACGATAACGATAACGATAACGATAACGATAACGATAACGATAACGATAACGATAACGATAACGATAACGATAACGATAACGATAACGATAACGATAACGATAACGATAACGATAACGATAACGATAACGATAACGATAACGATAACGATAACGATAACGATAACGATAACGATAACGATAACGATAACGATAACGATAACGATAACGATAACGATAACGATAACGATAACGATAACGATAACGATAACGATAACGATAACGATAACGATAACGATAACGATAACGATAACGATAACGATAACGATAACGATAACGATAACGATAACGATAACGATAACGATAACGATAACGATAACGATAACGATAACGATAACGATAACGATAACGATAACGATAACGATAACGATAACGATAACGATAACGATAACGATAACGATAACGATAACGATAACGATAACGATAACGATAACGATAACGATAACGATAACGATAACGATAACGATAACGATAACGATAACGATAACGATAACGATAACGATAACGATAACGATAACGATAACGATAACGATAACGATAACGATAACGATAACGATAACGATAACGATAACGATAACGATAACGATAACGATAACGATAACGATAACGATAACGATAACGATAACGATAACGATAACGATAACGATAACGATAACGATAACGATAACGATAACGATAACGATAACGATAACGATAACGATAACGATAACGATAACGATAACGATAACGATAACGATAACGATAACGATAACGATAACGATAACGATAACGATAACGATAACGATAACGATAACGATAACGATAACGATAACGATAACGATAACGATAACGATAACGATAACGATAACGATAACGATAACGATAACGATAACGATAACGATAACGATAACGATAACGATAACGATAACGATAACGATAACGATAACGATAACGATAACGATAACGATAACGATAACGATAACGATAACGATAACGATAACGATAACGATAACGATAACGATAACGATAACGATAACGATAACGATAACGATAACGATAACGATAACGATAACGATAACGATAACGATAACGATAACGATAACGATAACGATAACGATAACGATAACGATAACGATAACGATAACGATAACGATAACGATAACGATAACGATAACGATAACGATAACGATAACGATAACGATAACGATAACGATAACGATAACGATAACGATAACGATAACGATAACGATAACGATAACGATAACGATAACGATAACGATAACGATAACGATAACGATAACGATAACGATAACGATAACGATAACGATAACGATAACGATAACGATAACGATAACGATAACGATAACGATAACGATAACGATAACGATAACGATAACGATAACGATAACGATAACGATAACGATAACGATAACGATAACGATAACGATAACGATAACGATAACGATAACGATAACGATAACGATAACGATAACGATAACGATAACGATAACGATAACGATAACGATAACGATAACGATAACGATAACGATAACGATAACGATAACGATAACGATAACGATAACGATAACGATAACGATAACGATAACGATAACGATAACGATAACGATAACGATAACGATAACGATAACGATAACGATAACGATAACGATAACGATAACGATAACGATAACGATAACGATAACGATAACGATAACGATAACGATAACGATAACGATAACGATAACGATAACGATAACGATAACGATAACGATAACGATAACGATAACGATAACGATAACGATAACGATAACGATAACGATAACGATAACGATAACGATAACGATAACGATAACGATAACGATAACGATAACGATAACGATAACGATAACGATAACGATAACGATAACGATAACGATAACGATAACGATAACGATAACGATAACGATAACGATAACGATAACGATAACGATAACGATAACGATAACGATAACGATAACGATAACGATAACGATAACGATAACGATAACGATAACGATAACGATAACGATAACGATAACGATAACGATAACGATAACGATAACGATAACGATAACGATAACGATAACGATAACGATAACGATAACGATAACGATAACGATAACGATAACGATAACGATAACGATAACGATAACGATAACGATAACGATAACGATAACGATAACGATAACGATAACGATAACGATAACGATAACGATAACGATAACGATAACGATAACGATAACGATAACGATAACGATAACGATAACGATAACGATAACGATAACGATAACGATAACGATAACGATAACGATAACGATAACGATAACGATAACGATAACGATAACGATAACGATAACGATAACGATAACGATAACGATAACGATAACGATAACGATAACGATAACGATAACGATAACGATAACGATAACGATAACGATAACGATAACGATAACGATAACGATAACGATAACGATAACGATAACGATAACGATAACGATAACGATAACGATAACGATAACGATAACGATAACGATAACGATAACGATAACGATAACGATAACGATAACGATAACGATAACGATAACGATAACGATAACGATAACGATAACGATAACGATAACGATAACGATAACGATAACGATAACGATAACGATAACGATAACGATAACGATAACGATAACGATAACGATAACGATAACGATAACGATAACGATAACGATAACGATAACGATAACGATAACGATAACGATAACGATAACGATAACGATAACGATAACGATAACGATAACGATAACGATAACGATAACGATAACGATAACGATAACGATAACGATAACGATAACGATAACGATAACGATAACGATAACGATAACGATAACGATAACGATAACGATAACGATAACGATAACGATAACGATAACGATAACGATAACGATAACGATAACGATAACGATAACGATAACGATAACGATAACGATAACGATAACGATAACGATAACGATAACGATAACGATAATGTTGTGTCCCCGGATGGCCCGTGTCTCCGTCGATGATGGAATTACGGGTCAGGAGGGATAAGTTTTGGGATCGTTTGCCGAATTGAATGATCTCGTTTAAATACAGACGTGGTATATTTATTAACAAAGTTCGGTACAGGTGTTACTTGATTAGACGTGTCACTTTTACCGCGCCGCGGATGGTACTTCGAGTTTTCGTACGATCTTTCCTAGATAGCTACGTAAATACGCCGCGACACGGGAGCCTATTGGTCAGAAGACCGTCGGGCTTGCTGATTCTTTTCAGACTGGCTTTTCGTTCGCGAGCTTTCGGTTGCTCGGAGCTCGTCGTCGAAAAGCTGAGTTTACAATTTTTGTGGTCTGATCGTTGCTGGCCAATCACCTGGTTCTTGGTCAGCACGGTCAATGTTCGAGGTCTTTTGCAATGAAATTGTTGAGTTTATTGAACTTTACCGTAAGCAATTTTAGCGTAAGCGATTTTTAGCGTAAGCAGTTCGTTAGCCTTGGCTGGTTCGATGACCGTGGGGAACAATTATATACTTGATATAATTGTTCATGGAATTTATTTAGAATTTATAATGACAATAATTTGATGAAAATTACGGGGCACAACATCCCTCCCCCCTGAAAAGTAAAAATTTGGATATTGGTAATGGACACAATTTTTGCTTCGAATACTTTTTTGTGTGCCCGGGGTTTTCGGTTTATTTTGCTCGTTCGCGACGGTAGTACTGGTCTAGTTGTTTTACTGTTTCGCGGTTTTTTCGTATCTCGTCTGTGGTTCGAATTTCGGGTCGCTCTTCTTCGCGTGGGGCGAAGGTCTCTAGATTGATTGCGACGGTCGCGGCTGAAGGCTGCGGTGTCGCGTTTCTTTTTCGCATTGCTCGGTATACGGCGTAACTGACCAGCGCTATCGCCGCGACTGCGAGTATCGCTGTTGTGCTTATTGTTATGGCGCTGTGGAATTTGTTTCGGAATTCCTCGCGTAAATGTTCTTTGATTTCTCGGACTCGCTGTCCGAGTTCACGTAGTTTGGCGGGGTCTCGTATGACTGGCTGGAGCATGGCTGTTGCCCCGTCCGTCTTGGTGCTGGTTGCTTCTCCCTCCACGTCCAGGAGGGTGAGGTTGTTGGGGGGTAGGTAGTCCTCTCGGACCGTCTGTGTGTATCGTCGTCCTGTGGCGACGCTGAAACCCTGGGCTGTTACCTTACATACTCCTACCAAAGCCATAATTCCCGTCCCTACTAATTTTCCTAGCTTGGTTATGCCGTTTTCGCATGTTATTCGGATGGTTTCGCTTTTCGGTGCTACGTATAACCATCTGCCGGGTTGCAGCATGGTTATGATAATTGTTTCTTTTAGGTTCACGGCCCGTTTTTCGCATGTTATTTCGTTATCGGGTCGTATTTTCGCGTATAATTGTACTTCGCAGGGCGCATTCCCGGTTATCGGTTGCACCGGTTGTGCTGCTGGGCATATGTATAACCTTTTGTTCGTTTTGCACCTTGAGAGATCGTTGTTCGTCATCTGGATGAAGTCTCGGTTTTCGGGGTCGATGACCACGGTGTCTTCGGTGGTGTCGAGGAACACGTATGTGTCTCCGGTCGACTTCGTTGGGAGGGGGTACGTTTTGCTGACTTTGTACCGCCGCTGCTCGAGGAGTGGTATGTCCACTACTACTACCAACGTTCCATTGTAGTAGTAGGCCGATTTGTCACTGTAGCTGAGAAGCTGTGACATCTGATCGCGGGTGATTATCGTTGGGAACGAGCTTCCTGTTGGTAGGTACGGCAGTGCGTCGGTGAGGTGACGCACGAGTTTCCGTGGTGGGATTACCGCGACGTCGAGTCGGCCGTGTCCGATGTCGACGACGAGTCTGATGAGTTCCTGGATGTCGTCGAGTAATTCTTCTACTACCACGCTTACAGCGGCTATATTTTCCGTTAGCTGCTGTCTTCGTGTCACCTGATCCAGGCGGTCCCCGAGGCTCCTTTCCAATTTCCGGAGGGTGGCCTTGAGGGTGTCTTCGTTTGTCTGGATGTGCCTGGAGGTTTCGTTGAACATTTCTATGGCCATCTCGATCACTTGCAGCTGATCTGTGGCGGCGTCCTTGAGCACCCGTTGGTTGTCTCTAAGGGCGGTTATTTGCTCGTTGATGGCTTCAGCGTCGTCGTGGTCCATGTTGCCCGAGATGAATTTGATGGCCGTGCCGAGGCCGTCGACCAACCCTCGTCGGGTTCGCGCGTGTTTGTGGGATCCCAATAGGTCGGAGAAGGTCTCGATCCCGTAGGTGATCTTGTCTACCATTGGGGCGACTGCTTTGGCTAGGACGGGGCATAGATAATTTTCCCCGGTCCTGCTTTTGCACGTCGCGGTGGTCGTGCGCAGGTAATTTTTTACCTCTTCGCCACGTTTAGCTAGTGGGGCCACGTTAAGGGCGATAGCTAGTCGCCAAGTTGCTTTTGCGACGGCAAGCGTTCCCATGTCCTCGAAGTAGATCCCCGGTTGGCTCGGGAACTCTCTTATCTCGTAGTCCGTTGTGGTGTTGCCTCGGCACGTGATCCCTAGTGCGAGGAGGGCGATCCTGCAACGGAAAGCGGTGTTAGCGAGGCGTGAGACTGCTGAGTGAGCGCTCCTCTTCTCGGAGTCTCCTTCTCTTGCCTCTCTTCGGAACTGGGGGCTAGCTGCGGTCGGTCGTGGGTGAAGTCTCATTAGACATTTCGGAGCAGTTGACTGCGGGTCGTGTGCTTCCGTTTCACCATGGGTTTCTGTCCGTGTTTGGTGAGTTTTGTTTGGGCCCCTTTTTCTGTTGGTTGGGATTATTAATTACTACCCTTTTTTTTTTTTTTTTTTTTTTTTTTTTTCCAGGCTCCCGGCGATTATTTTGTACGTCGTTTGACGTGGGAGGAGTACGATATTTTGTTCCGGCCGGAACCCTTCCTCCCGAGTTGGTGGGATTGCAGGGCACGCCACGCGGAGATCGTTCGCCGGCGTATTATCCGGGAGGCCCGACGCAGATGTCGGGCAGCGGTGGATGTTCTCTGGGGGCTTGGTGAATTCGAAGGGGAAGAGGACCCGTTTCCCGACTTCATAGGGCTTTGGGCCCTTTTCGCGGTGGTCGTCGTGGTCGGCGACCAGCGTCTCGTGGATATTTAGTTGTATTGTGCGGAAAAGGGATCCGGCTCCGGTGGAGTCGGGTCTAATAAACGGAGGATAGTCTGAAACTCATTTTTCTTTATTTTTTATGTTCCCTTGTTTTCCTATTCTAGGTTCCCTCATTTTAGTTATTACTAACCTAATAAACCTAATGAGGTTTCGTTTTCCCTCTCTCTCTTTTTGCCCGTTCCTTTCGCGTGGCTGTCCGCGCTGTCCCCACTCGCACCGCTCTCGGTTGCTATGGGATACGGCGGACCGGTTAAGCGTGGGGCCATGCCGGAGGAGTTGTCTCTCTCTCTCTCTCGCGCAACATGCCCCTTTCTCTCCTTCTCTTGGCTTCTTGTCACCGCGCATATTCTACTCAATGCGTCGGCGTTCGTGTTTTTCTTTCCCGCTTTATATTCTATATCGAACTCGTGCTCGGATAATTTAATTTTCCAACGCATGAGTCGAGAGCCGGGATCCTTTACACCGAATAGCCAAGTTAAGGGTTGGTGGTCTGTTACCACCTTGAAACGTGTACCGTAAACGTAAGGTCGGAACTGAGTTATTGCCCAGACGATCGCGAGCAGTTCTTTCTCGGTCGTTGTGTAATTGAGCTCGGCCTTCGACAGAGTACGGCTCGCGTAGCATATCGGAAGGTCGTCCCCGACCTTCCCTTGCGATAATATCGCCCCGATGGCCTTGTCTGACGCATCGGTCGTTACTACGAATGGCTTACCGAAATCCGGGTACTGGAGTACCGGTGCCGTGGTCATTGCGGTTTTCAGCTCCTCGAACGCTGCGTCTCGGACGGCAGTCCATTCAAATGCCTCGTCCTTCCGCACGAGTTCCGTGAGGGGCTTAGCGATGCTCGAGAAGTTTTTTATAAATTTCCGGTAGTATCCGGCCAACCCAAGGAAAGATTGTACTCCTTTTACGGTGGTTGGTATCGGAAAATTTTTTACAGCCGCGATTTTCTCGGGGTCTGCTTGTACGCCCTTTTCTGAAATTATGTGGCCGAGGTAATGCGTTTCCTTTCGCATTAGTTGACATTTGCTCGGCTGTAGGGCCAATTTCGCTTCTCGCAGGCGTTGGAAGACTTCTGCGAGTCGACTTTTGTGCTCCTGTAGGGTCTTACCGTGGATGACGATGTCGTCCAGGTAGACGTAGCATTTTATCCCGTCCAGTCCCGCTAGGACTGTGTTCATCAGCCTTTGGAACGTCGGGGGAGCGTTTTTTAATCCGAAGGGCATTCGGTTGTATTCGAAATGCCCTTGCGGCGTCGAGAAGGCGGTTTTTTCTTTATCTCTCTTGGCCATTGGGATTTGGTGAAATCCCGACGCAAGATCGAGAGTGGAGAAATACTTTGCCCTTCCCAGCTGGTCCAATATTTCGTTAATATTGGGCAGCGGGTACGAGTCTCCTATGGTCGCTTCGTTTAGTTTACGGAAGTCTACCACGACTCGCATTCGTCGTTGTCCGTTGGCATCGGGCTTCTTTGCCACAACCAGCAGTGGCGCGTTCCATTGACTTTTGCTTGGTTGTATGATGCCGTCGGTCAACATTTCTTCCGTTTGTCGCTCTACCTCTCTTTTATGAGCTTCGGGGAGGCGATACGGGTGCACTTTTGTCGGTAACGTGCCTTCCTTCAGGAGGATGCAGTGTTCGACTTTGTCAGTACACGGAAGCACGTCTCCCGGAAGGTGGAATATGTCTTCGAATTGTTGTATTATTTCTTCGAGCGACGATAATTCCTCCGCGTTGAGGTGTGCAAGGTCGAGTTCGTCTCGCAGTCGGTCGAGCCTCTCGACCCCTCTGCCCGCGCGCACGGTGCCCACGCTGAGCGACTCGGTCGCGCTATCGCCTAGCGGCTCGAGTTGCACTACGGGTCGTAGCACTGTGTGCGCTCGGTCGCTGGTGTTTACTATGCACACGGCACAGCTGTTCCCTCTCGGTGGCGTTACACAGGCACCGACGAGAATTTCTTTTTCGAGTTCGTATTTCTCTACGAAACCGACGGTTTTGCTCTTAGTTTTCCCGTGGACGATTGTTTCGCTCCGCGGGGGCAAAGTAACCCTATCGGTTCCGTCTATCAGTGGCATACTGTGTCCGTATAATTTTATTTTTTCTCCACCGAGGATGTCGGCTTGGTGTTTCTTTATGAAATCCATGCCGAGCAGTCCATTGACGTTCAACGGTACGTCGTCCTCGACGACGTAGAACCAGTGTCGGATCGAAACTGCTGGTACGTCCAGGATGACTTCCGCTTTGCATAACGGGCGTATTGTCATCCCCGATACGCCCTTCAGGGTTACTTTCGTCTTTTCGACCGTCGTATGAGGTAGCAAGCAGTTCCGTCGGATCACGCAACACTGAGCTCCGGTGTCGGCTTTCAGCGTTATCACTCCGCTGGCCGAGTTCGGTGACTCGATGTCGAAGTCGCTCGCGGACAGTGCCGACGGAATCGTGACCTGCATAACTTGCAACGTTTCCTCCGGCTCGGGGGCGTCTGGTGTCATTCCGTGGTCGCTTATCGTCATTAGGTTGATCGCTAGCGTGCCCAGCGTCAGTTTGGTCGACGCGTCGTTCTGCCCCGCTTTCCGTTGGGTGCCTTGGTTGTCTTGTTTTGCGTTGTTCTGCCCTTGCTGACTGGTTTGGTTGGTTCGTTGGTTTCCCTGTGTGTTGTTCCGTTGTCCATTCTGGCGGTCGTTCCGCTGACATCCGTTCTTTTCGTCCGCTATTCGCTTTCTGCAGTCCTTTTTCATGTGGCCCCTTTTCTGACAGTAGTGGCACACGATATCCACCTGATGGAGCGTTCGATTTTGATCCGCGACGGGGAGGCTGGTGCGTCCGGATTGCTTTGGGCAGTTTCTGGCGTAGTGGTTTCCACTTCCGCAGTGATAGCAAGTTTTGTCGCCACTGCCGTTGTTATTACCATTGTTATTGCCTCCGTTGTTGTAGCTCCGACGTTGGTTGCCGTTGTTGCTGTTATTGTTGCCGTTGTAACTTCGGCGTTGGTTGGCTCCTTGCGCTCCTCCGTTCCCTCTTGGTAGCAACATTTCACTTATTTCGATTGCTCCGACGACGGCTTCGTGCAGCGTCGTGAAGTTTCGGGCACGCACGATCGTTTGCACTTGGCCATGTAGTCCATTCTCGAAATTGGCCTGTGCACTTCGTCGGGTGACGGTTTCGATTGTCCGGGCCTCTCCCGGGGTTGATATTCCTTCGCACAGCTTTCCTATGAGGTCAACCGTCACCTGCTCCACCCTTGATGCGTACGTCGCGACACTTTCGCCTTGGTTTTGTCGCAGGGAGTTGAATTCCAGTTGCAGAGCTGCCAGCGACTTGCGCTTCCCGTACAGCATCCGCAGCTCCGTCCTAAGTTCCTCGAGGGTTTTGATATTCTTGTGTTTTAGGTCCTGTGCTGGCCTGCCGGTGATGTGTCCCGATATGACGAATTCTATGAAAACTTCGTGATCCTCGTACGGGACCCGGTCGTGCGCGGTTTGGCAAGCGCGTAGAAACTGGTCTAACTCGTCGGGACCTTCTCCGGAGAATTTTGGGACTTGCTTCATTGCCATCCCGAGTTCCACCGTCCGTCGGTCGCCGGAATATCCGCCCCTCCGCCGGATGGATCTCGATCTTGATGACGATTCGTCCGCCATCCTCTCTTCCAGCCGTTCCAGTCGTTGTTTTAGGTCCGCGTTTTGGTCCTCGAGGGCCCTAATTAATTCGTACGCATCGCTGCTGACGTCGTGGAGGGTGTTGGCTAGGTTGCGCCGTGCCGATCCCGTCGGATCGTCATTGTAGCGGCGTCTGTCGGCGTTTGCCCCGCGGGCAGTTCGGTCGGGATCCCTGCCATCGTCGTCGTCGAATCTCCGTGTTTTGGGTATGGCTCCGAGACTTTTTGGTAGAACTTCGCGTTCCCTAGGGTTTGTGGGTGGATAGTTTGCGGCTTCCGCCCGGAGGCGGTTTATATCGGCGTCGATCATGGCGTCGGTAACTCGAGAGGTCGGTCGGAATCGCCGTTCCCTCTCGGCATCATTTGTGTCCGCAAAATCCGTACCGCGTCTCACGTTGACCCCTAAATCCCGGAGACTTCCCGTCATTGCAGACTGGCGGGTTCGGGGTAAGAGCCCCGACGGCGTAAGGGAATATAAAGCCTCATTTGTACGGAACGTAATGTCGCCGAGCGCGGCTTGAGCCCCTGCCGCGGCTTCGACGGCTTGCCCTGGCAATGCCGAATCGAATGAGTGCGACACTCGCTGGTCTCTCGGGTCGTCGCTCATTGTGTGTGTGTATTTTTTTTTTTTTTTTTTAACTCTACGGATTGCCTGACGGGTATTCCCCGCTACTATTAGGGCTTTTATTTATTTATTCCTCTGTCCCTGGTTCCCCGGAAATTATTTATTCCTTACAGTTCCCGGCTCTAGTAGTCCGTTGCTACTATTCACGCGCAAGCAGACTCCCCTATGGGTTGCGGTAACTAACGCGGAAAATTACGCGAAACAATTCTATTTACTAGCTCGCAAGGGGCGCGTAACAAAATTTTCGCGGGCGTTGGCGTAATCCTAGCTAAATTGGCTTTGGTAGGCTAATATGTAGGAAGTATTAACAGCCACTTACAGGTTGTAGATCGCTGATGATCCCCGAAACGGTCGGCCTTGGTTCATCTCCGCTGCGTTTCCTTGAGCCCGTGTCCGGTTCGCCGTCCTCGTCCTTGACCCTCTGACGCGCTCTGCTCGGATGGCTCGTTATCTCGCTACGGCAGATACCACTGCGCGGTAGGAGCACCAGGCTGTACTCCGACGTCTGCGTGTCGTGTAGAGCCCTGGATTTTCGCACTAGGGCTGCGCACCGATTGTTGCACTTTCCCGCAACGGTGTAGCCTGTGCCACCAGGTAAATTCTCGCGATGTGCACTTCCGGAATTTAACCCTGGGTCCACGTACGGGCACTGTCGATCACTTAATCGCTGCGCCGCACAGCCAGGTAGAATGCCTCGTCAGCTTCGGTAACGGGATTCTATCTCTGGGTTTCACCACGCGCACCGCAAACACTGCTGGCCCGGTGCCGTGTAGCCGGATAAAAATCTAACCAGGATTCTTATCACGGGTGTTGTTTACCGCGGTCTATCTCGGTTGTTTTAACGCGATACCGCCTTCCAGGTGGATTCCTCGACGACTGCGTCTCAGGAATCCCCGCACTGGGAACACGTCGTAACGTAAGTTCTGAAACCGCACCGATTTTAACTCAATTTGGCAGATCCCACCGCTGCCACCAATGTTGTGTCCCCGGATGGCCCGTGTCTCCGTCGATGATGGAATTACGGGTCAGGAGGGATAAGTTTTGGGATCGTTTGCCGAATTGAATGATCTCGTTTAAATACAGACGTGGTATATTTATTAACAAAGTTCGGTACAGGTGTTACTTGATTAGACGTGTCACTTTTACCGCGCCGCGGATGGTACTTCGAGTTTTCGTACGATCTTTCCTAGATAGCTACGTAAATACGCCGCGACACGGGAGCCTATTGGTCAGAAGACCGTCGGGCTTGCTGATTCTTTTCAGACTGGCTTTTCGTTCGCGAGCTTTCGGTTGCTCGGAGCTCGTCGTCGAAAAGCTGAGTTTACAATTTTTGTGGTCTGATCGTTGCTGGCCAATCACCTGGTTCTTGGTCAGCACGGTCAATGTTCGAGGTCTTTTGCAATGAAATTGTTGAGTTTATTGAACTTTACCGTAAGCAATTTTAGCGTAAGCGATTTTTAGCGTAAGCAGTTCGTTAGCCTTGGCTGGTTCGATGACCGTGGGGAACAATTATATACTTGATATAATTGTTCATGGAATTTATTTAGAATTTATAATGACAATAATTTGATGAAAATTACGGGGCACAACAATAACGATAACGATAACGATAACGATAACGATAACGATAACGATAACGATAACGATAACGATAACGATAACGATAACGATAACGATAACGATAACGATAACGATAACGATAACGATAACGATAACGATAACGATAACGATAACGATAACGATAACGATAACGATAACGATAACGATAACGATAACGATAACGATAACGATAACGATAACGATAACGATAACGATAACGATAACGATAACGATAACGATAACGATAACGATAACGATAACGATAACGATAACGATAACGATAACGATAACGATAACGATAACGATAACGATAACGATAACGATAACGATAACGATAACGATAACGATAACGATAACGATAACGATAACGATAACGATAACGATAACGATAACGATAACGATAACGATAACGATAACGATAACGATAACGATAACGATAACGATAACGATAACGATAACGATAACGATAACGATAACGATAACGATAACGATAACGATAACGATAACGATAACGATAACGATAACGATAACGATAACGATAACGATAACGATAACGATAACGATAACGATAACGATAACGATAACGATAACGATAACGATAACGATAACGATAACGATAACGATAACGATAACGATAACGATAACGATAACGATAACGATAACGATAACGATAACGATAACGATAACGATAACGATAACGATAACGATAACGATAACGATAACGATAACGATAACGATAACGATAACGATAACGATAACGATAACGATAACGATAACGATAACGATAACGATAACGATAACGATAACGATAACGATAACGATAACGATAACGATAACGATAACGATAACGATAACGATAACGATAACGATAACGATAACGATAACGATAACGATAACGATAACGATAACGATAACGATAACGATAACGATAACGATAACGATAACGATAACGATAACGATAACGATAACGATAACGATAACGATAACGATAACGATAACGATAACGATAACGATAACGATAACGATAACGATAACGATAACGATAACGATAACGATAACGATAACGATAACGATAACGATAACGATAACGATAACGATAACGATAACGATAACGATAACGATAACGATAACGATAACGATAACGATAACGATAACGATAACGATAACGATAACGATAACGATAACGATAACGATAACGATAACGATAACGATAACGATAACGATAACGATAACGATAACGATAACGATAACGATAACGATAACGATAACGATAACGATAACGATAACGATAACGATAACGATAACGATAACGATAACGATAACGATAACGATAACGATAACGATAACGATAACGATAACGATAACGATAACGATAACGATAACGATAACGATAACGATAACGATAACGATAACGATAACGATAACGATAACGATAACGATAACGATAACGATAACGATAACGATAACGATAACGATAACGATAACGATAACGATAACGATAACGATAACGATAACGATAACGATAACGATAACGATAACGATAACGATAACGATAACGATAACGATAACGATAACGATAACGATAACGATAACGATAACGATAACGATAACGATAACGATAACGATAACGATAACGATAACGATAACGATAACGATAACGATAACGATAACGATAACGATAACGATAACGATAACGATAACGATAACGATAACGATAACGATAACGATAACGATAACGATAACGATAACGATAACGATAACGATAACGATAACGATAACGATAACGATAACGATAACGATAACGATAACGATAACGATAACGATAACGATAACGATAACGATAACGATAACGATAACGATAACGATAACGATAACGATAACGATAACGATAACGATAACGATAACGATAACGATAACGATAACGATAACGATAACGATAACGATAACGATAACGATAACGATAACGATAACGATAACGATAACGATAACGATAACGATAACGATAACGATAACGATAACGATAACGATAACGATAACGATAACGATAACGATAACGATAACGATAACGATAACGATAACGATAACGATAACGATAACGATAACGATAACGATAACGATAACGATAACGATAACGATAACGATAACGATAACGATAACGATAACGATAACGATAACGATAACGATAACGATAACGATAACGATAACGATAACGATAACGATAACGATAACGATAACGATAACGATAACGATAACGATAACGATAACGATAACGATAACGATAACGATAACGATAACGATAACGATAACGATAACGATAACGATAACGATAACGATAACGATAACGATAACGATAACGATAACGATAACGATAACGATAACGATAACGATAACGATAACGATAACGATAACGATAACGATAACGATAACGATAACGATAACGATAACGATAACGATAACGATAACGATAACGATAACGATAACGATAACGATAACGATAACGATAACGATAACGATAACGATAACGATAACGATAACGATAACGATAACGATAACGATAACGATAACGATAACGATAACGATAACGATAACGATAACGATAACGATAACGATAACGATAACGATAACGATAACGATAACGATAACGATAACGATAACGATAACGATAACGATAACGATAACGATAACGATAACGATAACGATAACGATAACGATAACGATAACGATAACGATAACGATAACGATAACGATAACGATAACGATAACGATAACGATAACGATAACGATAACGATAACGATAACGATAACGATAACGATAACGATAACGATAACGATAACGATAACGATAACGATAACGATAACGATAACGATAACGATAACGATAACGATAACGATAACGATAACGATAACGATAACGATAACGATAACGATAACGATAACGATAACGATATAACGATAACGATAACGATAACGATAACGATAACGATAACGATAACGATAACGATAACGATAACGATAACGATAACGATAACGATAACGATAACGATAACGATAACGATAACGATAACGATAACGATAACGATAACGATAACGATAACGATAACGATAACGATAACGATAACGATAACGATAACGATAACGATAACGATAACGATAACGATAACGATAACGATAACGATAACGATAACGATAACGATAACGATAACGATAACGATAACGATAACGATAACGATAACGATAACGATAACGATAACGATAACGATAACGATAACGATAACGATAACGATAACGATAACGATAACGATAACGATAACGATAACGATAACGATAACGATAACGATAACGATAACGATAACGATAACGATAACGATAACGATAACGATAACGATAACGATAACGATAACGATAACGATAACGATAACGATAACGATAACGATAACGATAACGATAACGATAACGATAACGATAACGATAACGATAACGATAACGATAACGATAACGATAACGATAACGATAACGATAACGATAACGATAACGATAACGATAACGATAACGATAACGATAACGATAACGATAACGATAACGATAACGATAACGATAACGATAACGATAACGATAACGATAACGATAACGATAACGATAACGATAACGATAACGATAACGATAACGATAACGATAACGATAACGATAACGATAACGATAACGATAACGATAACGATAACGATAACGATAACGATAACGATAACGATAACGATAACGATAACGATAACGATAACGATAACGATAACGATAACGATAACGATAACGATAACGATAACGATAACGATAACGATAACGATAACGATAACGATAACGATAACGATAACGATAACGATAACGATAACGATAACGATAACGATAACGATAACGATAACGATAACGATAACGATAACGATAACGATAACGATAACGATAACGATAACGATAACGATAACGATAACGATAACGATAACGATAACGATAACGATAACGATAACGATAACGATAACGATAACGATAACGATAACGATAACGATAACGATAACGATAACGATAACGATAACGATAACGATAACGATAACGATAACGATAACGATAACGATAACGATAACGATAACGATAACGATAACGATAACGATAACGATAACGATAACGATAACGATAACGATAACGATAACGATAACGATAACGATAACGATAACGATAACGATAACGATAACGATAACGATAACGATAACGATAACGATAACGATAACGATAACGATAACGATAACGATAACGATAACGATAACGATAACGATAACGATAACGATAACGATAACGATAACGATAACGATAACGATAACGATAACGATAACGATAACGATAACGATAACGATAACGATAACGATAACGATAACGATAACGATAACGATAACGATAACGATAACGATAACGATAACGATAACGATAACGATAACGATAACGATAACGATAACGATAACGATAACGATAACGATAACGATAACGATAACGATAACGATAACGATAACGATAACGATAACGATAACGATAACGATAACGATAACGATAACGATAACGATAACGATAACGATAACGATAACGATAACGATAACGATAACGATAACGATAACGATAACGATAACGATAACGATAACGATAACGATAACGATAACGATAACGATAACGATAACGATAACGATAACGATAACGATAACGATAACGATAACGATAACGATAACGATAACGATAACGATAACGATAACGATAACGATAACGATAACGATAACGATAACGATAACGATAACGATAACGATAACGATAACGATAACGATAACGATAACGATAACGATAACGATAACGATAACGATAACGATAACGATAACGATAACGATAACGATAACGATAACGATAACGATAACGATAACGATAACGATAACGATAACGATAACGATAACGATAACGATAACGATAACGATAACGATAACGATAACGATAACGATAACGATAACGATAACGATAACGATAACGATAACGATAACGATAACGATAACGATAACGATAACGATAACGATAACGATAACGATAACGATAACGATAACGATAACGATAACGATAACGATAACGATAACGATAACGATAACGATAACGATAACGATAACGATAACGATAACGATAACGATAACGATAACGATAACGATAACGATAACGATAACGATAACGATAACGATAACGATAACGATAACGATAACGATAACGATAACGATAACGATAACGATAACGATAACGATAACGATAACGATAACGATAACGATAACGATAACGATAACGATAACGATAACGATAACGATAACGATAACGATAACGATAACGATAACGATAACGATAACGATAACGATAACGATAACGATAACGATAACGATAACGATAACGATAACGATAACGATAACGATAACGATAACGATAACGATAACGATAACGATAACGATAACGATAACGATAACGATAACGATAACGATAACGATAACGATAACGATAACGATAACGATAACGATAACGATAACGATAACGATAACGATAACGATAACGATAACGATAACGATAACGATAACGATAACGATAACGATAACGATAACGATAACGATAACGATAACGATAACGATAACGATAACGATAACGATAACGATAACGATAACGATAACGATAACGATAACGATAACGATAACGATAACGATAACGATAACGATAACGATAACGATAACGATAACGATAACGATAACGATAACGATAACGATAACGATAACGATAACGATAACGATAACGATAACGATAACGATAACGATAACGATAACGATAACGATAACGATAACGATAACGATAACGATAAATAACGATAACGATAACGATAACGATAAAGATAACGATAACGATAACGATAACGATAACGATAACGATAACGATAACGATAACGATAACGATAACGATAACGATAACGATAACGATAACGATAACGATAACGATAACGATACGATAACGATAACGATAGCGATAACGTTAACGATAACGATAACGATAACGATAACGATAACGATAACGATAACGATAACGATAACGATAACGATAACGATAACGATAACGATAACGATAACGATAACGATAACGATAACGATAACGATAACGATAACGATAACGATAACGATAACGATAACGATCACGATCACGATACAAACGATAACGATAACGATAACGATAACGATAACGATAATGATAACGATAACGATAACGATAACGATAACGATAACGATAACGATAACGATAACGATAACGATAACGATAACGATAACGATAACGATAACGATAACGATAACGATACGATAACGATAACGATAACGATAACGATACGATAACGATAACGATAACGATAACGATAACGATAACGATAACGATAACGATAACGATAACGAAACATAACGATAACGATAACGATAACGATAACGATAACGATAACGATAACGATAACGATAACGATAACGATAACGATAACGATAACGATAACGATAACGATAACGATAACGATAACGATAACGATAACGATAACGATAACGATAACGATAACGATAACGATAAACGATAACGATAACGATAACGATAACGATAACGATAACGATAACGATAACGATAACGATAACGATAACGATAACGATAACGATAACGATAACGATAACGATAACGATAACGATAACGATAACGATAACGATAACGATAACGATAACGATAACGATAACGATAACGATAACGATAACGATAACGATAACGATAACGATAACGATAACGATAACGATACGATAACGATAACGATAACGATAACGATAACGATAACGATAACGATAACGATACGATAACGATAACGATACGATAACGATAACGATAACGATAACGATAACGATAACGATAACGATAACGATAACGATAACGATAACGATAACGATAACGATAACGATAACGATAACGATAACGATAACGATAACGATAACGATAACGATAACGATAACGATAACGATAACGATAACGATAACGATAACGATAACGATAACGATAACGATAACGATAACGATAACGATAACGATAACGATAACGATAACGATAACGATAACGATAACGATAACGATAACGATAACGATAACGATAACGATAACGATACGATAACGATAACGATAACGATAACGATAACGATAACGATAACGATAACGATAACGATAACGATAACGATACGATAACGATAACGATAACGATAACGATAACGATAACGATAACGATAACGATAACGATAACGATAACGATAACGATAACGATAACGATAACGATAACGATAACGATAACGATAACGATAACGATAACGATAACGATAACGATAACGATAACGATAACGATAACGATAACGATAACGATAACGATAACGATAACGATAACGATAACGATAACGATAACGATAACGATAACGATAACGATAACGATAACGATAACGATAACGATAACGATAACGATAACGATAAACGATAACGATAACGATAACGATAACGATAACGATAACGATAGAGATAACGATAACGATAACGATAACGATACGAAGACGATAACGATAACGAAGACGATAACGATAACGATAACGATAACGAAGACGATAACGATAACGATAACGATAACGATAACGATAACGATAACGAAGACGATAACGATAACGAAGACGATAACGATAACGATAACGATAACGATAAACGATAACGATAACGATAACGATAACGAAGACGATAACGATAACGAAGACGATAATCGATAACGATAACGATAACGATAACGATAACGATAACGATAACGATAAACGATAACGATAACGATAACGATAACGAAGACGATAACGATAACGAAGACGATAACGATAACGATAACGATAACGATAACGATAACGATAACGATAACGATAACGATAACGATAACGATAACGACAACGATAACGATAACGATAACGATAACGATAACGATAACGATAACGATAACGATAACGATAACGATAACGATAACGATAACGATAACGATAACGATAACGATAACGATAACGATAACGATAACGATAACGATAACGATAACGATAACGATAACGATAACGATAACGATAACGATAACGATAACGATAACGATAAACGATAACGATAACGATAACGATAACGATAACGATAACGATAACGATAACGATAACGATAACGATAACGATAACGATAACGATAACGATACGATAACGATAACGATAACGATAACGATAACGATAACGATACGATAACGATAACGATAACGATAACGATAACGATAACGATAACGATAACGATAACGATAACGATAACGATAACGATAACGATAACGATAACGATAACGATAACGATAACGATAACGATAAACGATAACGATAACGATAACGATAACGATAACGATAACGATAACGATAACGATAACGATAACGATAACGATAACGATAACGATAACGATAACGATAACGATAACGATAACGATAACGATAACGATAACGATAACGATAACGATAACGATAACGATACGATAACGATAACGATAACGATAACGATAACGATAACGATAACGATAACGATAACGATAACGATAACGATAACGATAACGATAACGATAACGATAACGATAACGATAACGATAACGATAACGATAACGATAACGATAACGATAACGATAACGATAACGATAACGATAACGATAACGATACGATACGATGACGATAACGATAACAATAACAATAACAATAACAATAACGATAACGATAAGATAACGATAACGATAACGAACGATAACGATAACGATAACGATAACGATAACGATAACGATAACGATAACGATAACGATAACGATAACGATAACGATAACGATAACGATAACGATAACGATAACGATAACGATAACGATAACGATAACGATAACGCTAACGATAACGATAAACGTACGATAACGATAACGATAACGATAACGATAACGATAACGATAACGATAACGATAACGATAACGATAACGATAACGATAACGATATAACGATAACGATAACGATAACGATAACGATAAACGATAACGATAACGATAACGATAACGATAACGATAACGATAACGATAACGATAACGATAACGATAACGATAACGATAACGATAACGATAACGATAACGATAACGATAACGATAACGATAACGATAACGATAACGATAACGATAACGATAACGATAACGATAACGATAACGATAACGATAACGATAACGATAACGATAACGATAACGATAACGATAACGATAACGATATTGATAACGATATTGATAACGATATTGATAACGATATTGATAACGATATTGATAACGATAACGATAACGATAACGATAACGATAACGATAACGATAACGATAACGATAACGATAACGATAACGATAACGATAACGATAACGATAACGATAACGATAACGATAACGATAACGATAACGATAACGATAACGATAACGATAACGATAACGATAACGATAACGATAACGATAACGATAACGATAACGATAACGATAACGATAACGATAACGATAACGATAACGATAACGATAACGATAACGATAACGATAACGATAACGATAACGATAACGATAACGATAACGATAACGATAACGATAACGATAACGATAACGATAACGATAACGATAACGATAACGATAACGATAACGATAACGATAACGATAACGATAACGATAACGATAACGATAACGATAACGATAACGATAACGATAACGATACGATAACGATAACGATAACGATAACGATAACGATAACGATAACGATAACGATAACGATAACGATAACGATAACGATAACGATAACGATAACGATAACGATAACGATAACGATAACGATAACGATAACGATAACGATAACGATAACGATAACGATAACGATAACGATAACGATAACGATAACGATAACGATAACGATAACGATAACGATAACGATAACGATAACGATAACGATAACGATAACGATAACGATAACGATAACGATAACGATAACGATAACGATAACGATAACGATAACGATAACGATAACGATAACGATAACGATAACGATAACGATAACGATAACGATATCGATAACAATAACAATAACAATAACGATAACAATAACAATAACAATAACATAACGATAACGATAACGATAACGATAACGATAACGATAACGATAACGATAAGAACGATAACGATAACGATAACGATAACGATAACGATAACGATAACGATAACGAAAACGATAACGATAACGATAACGATAACGATAACGATAACGATAACGATAACGATAACGATAACGATAACGATAACGATAACGATAACGATAACGATAACGAAAACGATAACGATAACGAAAACGATAACGAAAACGATAACGATAACGATGAGGATAACGATAACGATAACGATAACGATAACGATAACGATAACGATAACGATAACGATAACGATAACGATAACGATAACGATAACGATAACGATAACGATAACGATAACGATAACGATAACGATAACGATAACGATAACGATAACGATAACGATAACGATAACGATAACGATAACGATAACGATAACGATAACGATAACGATAACGATAACGATAACGATAACGAAACGATAACGATAACGATAACGATAACGATAACGATAACGATACGATAACGATAACGATAACGATAACGATAACGATAACGATAACGATAACGATAACGATAACGATAACGATAACGATAACGATAACGATAACGATAACGATAACGATAACGATAACGATAACGATAACGATAACGATAACGATAACGATAACGATAACGATAACGATAACGATAACGATAACGATAACGATAACGATAACGATAACGATAACGATAACGATAACGATAACGATAACGATAACGATAACGATAACGATAACGATAACGATAACGATAACGATAACGATAACGATAACGATAACGATAACGATAACGATAACGATAACGATAACGATAACGATAACGATAACGATAACGATAACGATAACGATAACGATAACGATAACGATAACGATAACGATAACGATAACGATAACGATAACGATAACGATAACGATAACGATAACGATAACGATAACGATAACGATAACGATAACGATAACGATAACGATAACGATAACGATAACGATAACGATAACGATAACGATAACGATAACGATAACGATAACGATAACGATAACGATAACGATAACGATAACGATAACGATAACGATAACGATAACGATAACGATAACGATAACGATAACGATAACGATAACGATAACGATAACGATAACGATAACGATAACGATAACGATAACGATAACGATAACGATAACGATAACGATAACGATAACGATAACGATAACGATAACGATAATGTTATGTCGCAAGTTTAATCGTGGATTAATTAATTACGGTACGAGGGACTGGTTCGCGCTTCAGAACACGGTTGTGAAAGAAAAGACTCGGTTTACACTTTATAACGAGTTAGAAGACGTTTATTTCGTACAAAAGGTCGGACGGATGGTCCCGGCGTGGACACGGTACAATGTTGCCGTATGGCACTGTTAGATGTACACTCAGATATAGACTGACTGGCGCTGGTCGGGAGACGGTCTTTTATAGTGAATAGGGCCCAGCTGGGAATAGTGTGGAATAATCTGGAAAAAGAAGGAATTCGAATGTTCGGGGTCGTGGAAGCGGACTCGAACATTCTGGATGTCGATGTTTCGAGAAATGAGACGTGTTGAGGCGAGGTGACTGCATGGGTTTACGCAGATGGGAAGCTACAGCTATACGCAGTAGGGGACATCGTTACATCTCCCCCCTTATTTAAGAAAATCCATGTTACAAAAAATGGATTTTCTTAGATTTTATAACCATTGTTACTACGTCTATTGGTGTGTCTTACAGAAGAGTGAGTGTTATGAGATCGATCTAGATGAGCCAGTGCTACTAGTTCGTCCTGCGGATATTGTACTTCATAATTACTATGATCGCTAGTATTATTGTGAAAACAATTGTTGTAAACGTTGATACAAGGCGAAAAAGTACATGACATGATTTTTCCAATTATCTTACCGAGACAATTACACAATCCAAACTTAAAGCCTAGTAGAGACATTACAATTCCGATACACGCATATCCCAAGTATCTTAGTCCGTCATAGGCGGCTTCGAACAGAGTTTTATTACGTTTATGATTTCCAATTTTTTCGGCTTCTTCCGATATTTCATCGAGAGTTTGTCCGAGGGATTTCAGTTGGGTTAGATCTATATGAGTTGGTCTTCCTAGCGTAGTTAACTGTAAATCTTCCATTGATATTGAATGGTTGCGCAATATGTCGTCGAGTTTCGGTGTGTTAAGTGTTTTATTGGATATTACATCTGTAGTTTGTGTGATTCGCTTATCTAGGCTGGGTCTAATGACTATATTGTCGGTTTGTCCGAGACAATCTCCAGAAATTGTTATTCGATTAGTGCCATGCAGGTTTACTTGATGTAACTTGTTATCTTCGCAGATGAGGTGAAGCGTCTCTGGGTTAGGAGAGGTGACAATCCACGAATTTCCGTTTTTTAATTGAATCCATAATGATTTGATCAACTGGATGAATAAGATTTGGCACTGTGAATCGGAGATGTCGCTTGGCTTTTGGAGAATAATGGATTCGCAGCTATTTGGGTTATTAATTGAATAATCGGGATTTTGTCTTTTACAAAGAAGCTTTGACGCAAGCGTTTTTGCATTGAGCTAGGTCATTCTCGTTGCTAGGTGTGAACAAATTCCTCATATCATTGAGAATGACTACGGTGTCCGGTGGGTTAAGATAATAGAATGTATTACCGGAAGATTTTCGTTGAAGAATTGGTATTAGTCTGTAAGCCTTGAGCATTGTATTTTCGACTACTGGAGTTTTTATGACGTATGCAAATCGATTATGAATTATCATGACGTTTACCTCGCTAATATCGATTATTGCGGCGAAAGAAGATTCTTCCAGTGGTACAGGCGGTGTGTCACTGGAAATTGTTTGCGTTCGGATCGCGAGAAGCGCTTTGACTAAGTCGGCTGGACTAAGAATTTGCGGGTGTACAATCCCTTGTTTTCCATCGTTAACAGCATTGAGTACGTTATTTAGATTTTCGCTATATTCGTCAATTAGGACTTGTAAAAGTGAAACTTGAGAACTAATTATTATTTCCCGCGTGTTAGCTTGTATATGTTGGCCTGCTTTCATTGCTGCCTCGCTTAGATGGTTAGAATCGTTTTTAAGTTTATTTATAGCATCGGCGAAAGTGGTTATCGTGGCTTTAACTATTGTTGTTTGGTTTTTAATTAGTTCACTTAGCCGCGCATCGTCTTTATGGACTCTATCTATCTCGTCATTAAAATATTCAGCATCTGAATTGGCT
The DNA here is from genome assembly GCA_963971145.1 of Sussaba pulchella. Taxonomy (NCBI): domain Eukaryota; kingdom Metazoa; phylum Arthropoda; class Insecta; order Hymenoptera; family Ichneumonidae; genus Sussaba; species Sussaba pulchella. The sequence continues at coordinate 36,677 of CAXAQZ010000025.1, forward strand.
AGAGTACCAAACAGGATTTTACTAATATCGCCGATAAAATTGAATACTCCCCTTTTGGGGCGTGGAGAATAATTAATTATGTTCATAAGCCGTACCCGACGATCTTCAAGTCTTTCTAATCTTTGACGAACGATGTCTATCGCTACGGATTCTATACATGGTTTTTTTGTGGAGTTACATACGAATTCCAGCGCGTGGATGATGCTGAAGAGAGTATCGCGTTGAATGTTGATTTCCGTTAAGTCGACGTAATTAACGACGGTCCAAGTTTTGTGGTACATTACCACGTTTCCTAGGTGTTCCATGTAGACAGATCCAATTACTGGTTCGATCTCGTACACTTCGGATCCGGTGCAGCTCAAGCTAACCAGAAGGAGTAAAAGCAGCATCTTTCCCTGTACAGAGACAATGTTTAGTTTCTATAATAAGGTTTTAATTTATTAACATGAATCAATTTTCTCCTATTTCGCAGCAATATTTCATAATTCACTTCAGACGTCTTATCGAGAATTATTGCTGGGCCTTCCCACTTGGGGGCTAGCGGAGATTTATCTCGTTCTTGAGCTACAAGAACTTCATCGCCTTTATTGAAGATAGGTACGCTACGTTGTATAGAAGCGTCTTGATGAATTTTTGAACGTTCTTTTGCAGCGAGAAGGTGGTCACGTCCTTTTTTTAATATTCGATCGTGGTCAGTACGAAGTCCTTCAAAGTACTCGTCGATTGTAGCATTGGTCCGGTGAATGGGGATGCTGTTCGGGATGTTTGGTTTCCGTCCGAACTGCATCTCGAAGGGTGTGAGTCCAATGCCTTCCTGCTTTGCTGAATTATATGCCATGGAAACGAATTTCAATTTCTTATCCCAATCCTCGCGTCGATCGTGGATGAGAGCTTTTATTTGTTCCTTGATTGGTCCATGGGCTCTTTCAAGGCTTCCGTTACTTTGTGGGTGGAACGTAGTTGTTGTCATATGCGAAATCTTGAAAAGTTTTTCCATATGCTTGAATGTCTGGCTGATAAAATTTCGTCCTCCATCAGTTAGAATTTTCTTCGGTGCGCCGTGGATGTAAATAAAGTGTTCGACGAGGGCATCGACCGTTGCTTTAGCGTCTTGAGTCTTGAGTGGGATGAGCGTGATAAATTTCGTCAACTGGTCCTGTACTGATAAGATGTATTTGTAGCCATCGCTAGATTCCGGAAGAGGTCCCACAAGGTCCAGTGCAATTTTGTCATTTGGTCGCTCAGGTGTATCCGTAATTACTGCCTCTGCCTGTGGACGGACACGAACTAGCTTGATCCTTTGGCAGGTATCGCATCGGCGGATATAATCTTCGACGTCCCTCTGCATGTTGGGCCAGGTAGCGACAGCCTTAATGCGATCGAGGGTCTTGGCTATTCCAAAGTGTCCGGTAGCCTGAGTGCCATGGTGTTCCTTTATAATGCGTTGCCGATCTTCTTCAGTACCTGGTTCGTGAATTTTCCTGTCGTAGAAATATAGTGTCGGTCGGTGATCCTTTTTTGACCAGATGAAATTAATCATCTGTTTTAATCGAGACTTAATGGCAGGGTGAATACTCAAGTACTCGCAACCCAGATAAATCTTAGTTGGTTCATCGACTCGCATTAGCGTGTCCGCTAAACGATTGAACCAGTTGATTTCATCCTCTGAAAAATCAACATGTAAGTCGTGCTCATGCTCTGATGGAGAATCTGTTATTTTTAATTTCTTTATATTTTTCGGCGGCGTTTGTTCGCTTATTTCCGGAACACACGGATTGTTTCGCGTAAGTTCGAATTCCATGTAAATTGGTAAATTCACTTCGTCGCGGTCCACTTCGTGTTCTTCTTCTTCTTCTTCTTCTTTTTCCTCCTCTTCTTCTTCTTCGTCTTCTTCTTCTTCTTCCGATGGGTCCCTTTGTTGCTCGGCTTGTCTACGGGTCGTAACCGCATAGATGCGAGAGAGAGCATCAGCGTTTGTATTGAGTGAACCTTTTTTGTAGATGGGCTCGTACTCGTATTCTTCTAATTTCAATCGGAGTCGCATAAGACGGCTGTTGGTTGGTGGGTCGGTGGCTTTCAGGATCCATATTAATGGTTTATGATCGGTGACGATTTTAAATTGTTTTCCGTACAAATATTGACGAAAATGTTTTGTAGCCCATGCTATAGCCAGCATTTCTCTCTCTGTAGTAGAGTACCGCTGTTCTGCTTTATTGAGGGTGCGTGACGCATAAGCAACTGGTCGGTCCTTGCCGATCGGTCCCTGCGATAACACTGCACCGATTGCGTGGTTGCTGGCGTCGGTGGTTAATACAAAGTCTCGCGTAAAGTCTGGATATTGTAGCACGGGGGCGGTCGTTAAGGCAACGCGCAGCGTCTGGAATGCCTGTTCTTGTTTCTCTGTCCAAGCCCAGGTACATTCCTTTTTCAATAGTTCGGTTAACGGTTTAGCGGTTTTGCTGAAATCTTTAATAAATTTTCGATAATATCCTGCGAGTCCGAGAAATCGTTTTATTTGTTTAGGATCACGTGGTGTCGGAAAATTTTTCACTGCATTAATTTTATCAGGATTGGGTTTCACTCCCTCTTTTGATATTACATGGCCCAGAAATTCTAATTCCGGACGTAGGAATTCGCACTTATCCGGTTGCAATTTTAGGTCTGATTCACGTAATCGATTAAACACATCCACTAGTTTTTTATTATGTTCCTCGAGGGTATTACCGTAAATGATTATATCATCCAGGTAAACAAAGCACGTATTACCGATTAATCCCCGAAGAGCGTTATTCATCATTCGCTGAAACGTTGGTGGCGCATTTTTTAATCCAAAAGGCATTCTATTATAATGGTAATGCCCGGATGGTGTTGAGAACGCCGTCTTCTGCTTGTCCCGTTCATCCATTAGTATTTGATGAAATCCGGATGCCAAGTCGAATGCCGAAAAGTATTTTGCTCTTCCGAGCTGATCCAAAATTTCGTCGATACAAGGAAGCGGATAGGCGTCGTGCGCCGTCTTCTCGTTAAGTTTCCGGAAATCGATTACGATTCTCCATTTCTTTTTTCCGGACGCATCCGTTTTCTTTGGCACAACCCACAAGGGTGAGTTGTATGGGGATTCACTTGGCTCGATTAATTTCTTTTCGAGCATCTCATTCACTTGACGATCGATTTCCTCCTTATGCGCCGGCGGGTATCTATATTGCTTAACGTTTATTGGTACGTCATCGCTCGTGATAATGCGGTGTTTTACCGCTTTCGTACCTGGCAAGGGATCACCAGGTAAAGCAAATACATCGGGATATGACGAAACAATATCCCACAACTGTTCGGCTATCTCAGGTGGCACGTGCTGTAGGCGCACGTTTTCTTTAAGTTGTTGCAGTCTTTCTGCTGCATTCTGTTGCACAACGTGATGGACTCCTGCTACGCCTGTCGGTGCGTCTTGGCGCTCCTCCTCAGGTAAAAAAGGTTTTATTGGGGTCCCTCGTAGCATGTCCATTTTCAACACAGCTGTTTCTTCCGAGTCGTTAATAACAGGCACTCGGGCTTCGTAGTCCCTGGCTATGTAAACACAGGGCACTATTGAATCTGGATTTTCTTCGTCCGTAATCGCTGGTCCGCTTGAAACATTAGTTGGCACATCAATCCAATAAATTGTTCTCGGTGGTACCGTAATGGTTAGTGGCTCAAATTCTAATCTTTTATTGTTAAGTTGAAGAAAGTTCTCCTTCCCGATCCCGATATATGTTTGATATTTCTCCATGAATGGAATGCCGATTAGTCCGTCTTCTTCGAGCGGGAAATTATTTGGGATTACATGGAAAATGTGTTTTTCTTCTTCATATTCCAGCACTGCGACGAATAAGGAATGGTGTAAATCGTTTCCCATCTTAAATTCTGTGTTTAAGTTTCTGTCTACCATTGCTGTTTCCATGAGGCTGTCTTCTTTTATTAAATTTATGGCGGCACCGGTATCTAACAAATATCTCCCTGACCCTCGCACGTCTCGTATTTGTAATTCGACGACCCGTTTCTTTGACCCAATGGTGTTAACTTGAGGGGGTACAAGTCGTCCTCCGAGTCCGGTTCGCTCGGCATGTGGTTTACCCGTGGTGGAGGCCGAGGTTGGAGCTGGTCTTTTCGAAAACCCGACGGTTGCGCGTACGAATTTCCCCGATGTTGTAGATC
>CAXAQZ010000027.1:0-2500 GCA_963971145.1 Sussaba pulchella
ACGCGTAGACCGACCGCGACCAGAGTTGTTCGACGCGTAGACCGATCGCTTTCTCGAAAAGTAAAAAAACATAACTTTCTTCTTATCGCATTAACGTAACAATCAATATCAAAACGTGGTTAAAAAATTTTTTTTCAAATTATTTTTTCATCGAAATGAAATAAATAAACCTTCATTTTTCGACCGTAGATCGACCGCTTTTTCTTGAAACCAAAGAAAAAAAAAAAAAATTCGTTTGTAAAATAATAAGAACATTAAAATTATTCCAGGCGTAGACCGATCGGTTTTTCTGAAATTCGAAAAAAAAAAAATTTCTTTCATGAAACGCGAAAACCATTTTGACCTAAAATTTATTCTAATAAATTGATAAAAAAAAATTGGTATCGAAAAACGAAAGAGGATTTTAAAATCCACACGTAGACCGATCGCATGTACATTGAGTTGACGCGTAGACCGACCGCACTCCGGAATAATCCACGCGTAGACCGACCGCAACCAGAGTTGTTCGACGCGTAGACCGATCGCATGTACATTGAGTTGACGCGTAGACCGATCGCCCTCGGAAATAATCCACGCGTAGACCGACCGCGACCAGAGTTGTTCGACGCGTAGACCGATCGCATTCTCGAAAAGTAAAAGAACATAACTTTCTTCTTATCGCATTAACGTAATAATCAATATCAAAACGTGCTTAAAAATTTTTTTTTTTAAATTATTTTCCATCGGAATGAAATGAATAAACCTTAAATTTTTACCCGTAGATCGACCTTTTTTTCTTGAACCCAAAAAAAAAAAAAAAATTCGGTTGTAAAATAATAAGAATATTAAAATGATTCCAGGCGTAGACCGATCGGTTTTTTTGAAATTCAAAAATGAAGAAAAAAATTTTTCATGAAACGCGAAAACCAATTTGACCTAAAATTTATTCTAATGAATTGATGAAAAAAATTGATATCGAAAAACGAAAGAGGAATTTAAAATCCACACGTAGACCGATCGCATGTATATTGAGTTGACGCGTAGACCGACCGCACTCGGAAATAATCCACGCGTAGACCGACCGCGACCAGAGTTGTTCGACGCGTAGACCGATCGCATGTACATTGAGTTGACGCGTAGACCGATCGCACTCGGGAATAATCCACGCGTAGACCGACCGCGACCAGAGTTGCTCGACGCGTAGACCGATCGCTTTTTCGAAGAGTAAAAGAAAATAACTTTCTTCTTATCGTATTAATGTAACAATCAATATCAAAACGTGGTTAAAAAATTTTTTTTTTCCAAATTGTTTTTTCATCGAAATGAAATAAATAAACCTTCATTTTTTACCCGTAGATCGACCGCTTTTTCTTGAAACCAAAAAAAAAAAAAAAAATTTCGTTTGTAAAATAATAAGAACATGAAAATTATTCCAGGCGTAGACCGATCGGTTTTTCTGAAATTCGAAAGAAAAAAAATTTTCTTCATGAAACGCGAAAACCATTTTGACCAAAAATTTATTCTAATAAATTGATGAAAAAAAATTGGTATCGAAAAACTCGCTTTCTCGAAAAGTAAAAGAACATAACTTCCTTCTTATCGCATTAACGTAACAATCAATATCAAAACGTGCTTAAAAATTTTTTTTTTCAAATTATTTTTCCATCGGAATGAAATGAATAAACCTTAAATTTTTACCCGTAGATCGACCGCTTTTTCTTAAACCCGAAAAGAAATAAAAAAATTTGGTTGTAAAATAATAAGAACATTAAAATTATTCCAGGGGTAGACCGATCGGTTTTTTTGAAATTCGAAAAAAAAAATTTTTTTTTTCATGAAACGCGAAAATTAATTTTACCTTAAATTTGTTCTAATAAATTGATGAAAGAAATTGGTATCGAAAAACGAAAGAGGAATTTCAAATCCACGCGTAGACCGACCGCGGGCAGAGTTGTTCGTTGCGTAGACCGATCGCATGTACATTGAGTTGACGCGTAGACCGATCGCACTCGGAAATAATCCATCCGCAGACCGACCGCGACCAGGGTTGTTCGACGCGTAGACCGATCGCTTTTTCGAAAAGTAAAAGAACATAACTTTCTTCTTATCGCATTAACGTAACAATCAATATCAAAACGTGCTTAAAAATTTTTTTTTTCAAATTATTTTTCTATCGGAATGAAATGAATAAACCTTAATTTTTCACCCGTAGATCGACCGCTTTTTCTTAAACCCAAAAAAAAAAAAAAATTCGTTTGTAAAATAATAAGAACATTAAAATTATTCCAGGCGTAGACCGATCGGTTTTTCTGAAATTCGAAAAAAAAAAAAAAATTTTTCATGAAACGCGAAAACCATTTTGGCCTAAAATTTATTCTAATGAGTTGATGAAAAAAAATTAGTACTGAAAAACGAAAGAGGAATTTAAAATTCACACGTAGACCGATCGCAAATCTTGTTTGGTCGATAAGTAGACCGTTTATGGTTTCACGAATTTCTTTTATAGGGACGGTCCGAATCT